>CVRI01000035.1:361977-386772 GCA_900005825.1 Clunio marinus | reverse complement strand
AAAAAGTTTGGAAAAAATGGAAAGACTTAATTGATGTTTACAAAACACTAAATTTGATGGGTTTTAAAAATTACATCATAGTTTTTTTATGTCTAAAATATATTGAATGAACATGAATTACTTATGTGAGCAATTAAAACGTAAATTTTTTTTTATTCAAACCAAATCTCAAATACTTGTGTATTTTTTTCTCCATTGATTTCTTTAAAAATAATTCAATATCTAGAATACATAATCTAAGAAAAAATTTGATGGAAGTAAAAATGTGTGATAAATAAAAGTTGAAATGTATGTGATAAAAATAGATTCATAAAATCTTAGAATGTCTCATTTGTTGCGTTTGGGATAAACTTTTCTATTTTTCTCGTATCTGAGAGTCATAGATCTTTCCAATTTTTTTCTACTTAGTCCATTTTCAGTTGGATTAAGAAAAACATATCCTCAACCGAAACGGTATAATGACAAATATCCTTACGTGAAAAGGAAAAGGAAGTGGTTCTACGGGTTTATGCATCTGTCTCTTTCCTATAGGATTTCCACAATTTAACACATTGACAAAATTACATGTAAGATAAATTTTCTTTCATATATCTTTTATTTTGCTTGTGTGTTGAAACACACCTACCATGTTATCATTGGCTGTCGCTAAGGGTTGAACAAAACATAGTGTTGGTGCTGCTTCGTAAATACAACATGAAAAGTTGAAATAAAAAATTTGCTGGCAAATATAGAAAATCCGTTACTGTATAATGGAACAATATGTATAAAGTTTAAGTATTATCCGGTCTCAACTCAACGTTGAACTGTAAGCGGATAGTTTAATAAATTTTTCAGGATATATTTGATTACACAAAAACCTCCGTCGAGGGTAAAAGGAAAAATCTCTTGAAAATTTATCGAACTTCATGGTGTTCATCAGACGTTTTACGTTTACTGACAAGTGCAAAGGCCGTGAAAACATCAATAATATCAAAAAGCGATATTTTGAAAGATAGTGATAAAAAGTGATTTGAGTTCTAAAAGATATTTAATGATTTGCATACATTCATCATTTTAGAAAAAAAACGGATGCAAATGATTTTTGAGAAATAATCTTTAGAATATAAGAAAGAAGAAGCAACAAATAATAAAACGAAATATTTAAGAAAGTTACATTAAATCAGTGTCCACCGTTGGACAACACGGTTCAACTTCCGTAAAGTATCAGTATCATTGTAATGGTTCCTGTTAAGTTTAATGGAATTAAGCATAAAAATATCAAGATGATATTTAAAAATTAGATATTGATGTGATTTTTCTTTGAGGTAGTTATTCAGATAATTGTGGCTTCGTTCCGACTCGTTATGAAGACCTTCACTTTGAAAAGACAGAGAATTCAGTTTAAAGATAAAAAATATGCAGAAAAATATTAAAAATAAAATTTAAAGTGTGTCTCAAAATAAATAACAGATATTTAGGAGAATTAAAGTATCTGTCGCAATATAAAAGCGTCTATTAATAGGCGAGGAGATATGTTAAAATTATTAAACAAATAGAAATAAATCAAAATGATTGACATTAAAAACTCATCAACTGATTATTTACGTGATCGAACAACTGGGACGTTTAATAATATTTCAATGCTTTTTGCAGGTGAATATCTGATGAAGGATTCAACTTCAATTTTCAATAGTTTCTTGTTACTTCTCTATTCTTTCTACTACTTATAATTATGATGATTTATTTGTATTAGATATATTAAATCTTTTAATATTTAATCAAAAATTAAAGAAATTTGAAATCAAGAGATGGAAAGGCAATAGCTCGACAGTATTTTTATCTAAAATAATAGAATATGTATTTATTAATATAATGTTTATCACTCAATTTTGGTCTTTAATTTTTATGTTCTCACCTTTTCTTTAGACTCTTCCTACAAATCATCATGGGGTGCTCATACTTCGCAAACACCAGGTTTGTATGATCTGATTTATAACTCACAATAACATTGTAGATATTTTTGAAGTTAGCTGTTTCTCGTTTTTTAAATATCTCAATCTGAGAGCAATATCAGAATTAATTTAAAATATTTTGGATTATTAAGTTATTACCATCGAAAGTGAGAAGTTTTGGTTCAAGTCCAATTCAATATAAAAACGAATTAAAATGTAAAAGAAATTTCTTTGTACAGTCAGAACTGAATATTCACTATAACATCATCATCATAATCAGGCATAGGACGAGTTTCTTCTTAAGAGATCGGTTTGCAATCATGTTGCATTGGGCTATTATGTTTCAGCACAGCTTTAACCTGATATAATCGCCCGTTATGCGTCCAACCATTGAATCTAATGTCTATAATGTATCTGTATAAAATTTATTCAAGTAAAGATGAAGCTTATTATCACAAAATTTATTTTATGCTTTGTCATTGTTGTCATCACAATCAAAATTCCATTTTCTTTATACTCTTAATGGGGTTTACATAGTTTGAGGCTTTAATCACTCTTGTTTCTTTGATTTTTCGCGCTATTAGCTTCCTTTTATAAATATTTATTTTCCAGATAACTATGACACTTTTGATAGATACTAAATGTATTTAAAATAAGAAGAAGATTTTTAAAATATCTTCAGGCTTTGAGATGATTAGGGTGAAGCTTATTATTGGAATGATCTTGAAAATATTTTGTGAAAATGCCTCGAGAAAAATAAAATTTCACAAACAACAAAGCAAATGCCAAAAAATGCCTTAAAGCGATAATTTAGCAATGAAAATGTTATTTGAAAAAGTGTTTGCAGACTCAGATATCAGAAATCTCTTTCATCGCCTTCTAAACGAGACTAACGAAGTGTGATTTTTTCAATCACATGTTTATTTTTTTGTGTTGTTCTTTTGGCCGCATTTTGTACTGCCTTCAAATAAGCGACAACAAAGTTTTCTTTTGATTTCTCATGCATGATAAAAATCAAACTTTTTGTTGAACAAAATTATAGAAAGAATTATTTTATGAAAAACTGTCTATTCTCTCGTATCCTTTCAGCATATCCAACGAATACATTGACAACAGTTAGCGTCGGAAAATCATCATTGGACTCACATTCACATTTTAGACAGCCAGGTATTGAAATTTGTTTCTCTTTTCTTCCTTTTCATCATTTTAAGGGAATTATTAAAAAAATCGATTGATTGACAAAATTTCAATCTGTTGATTGACAAAGAAAATGTTTAACAACTTCATTTAACATGGCATAATGTCATTATTTCTTCATAAGATAGAAATCGTTCAGTGCTAGAATAGAAATAATATTGATGTAGAAGAAACATGAAGCTAATCAAAAGAAATGGCAAGGGATAGAATCGATCGAATTGTACACACATTCGGACACATCGATTGGCACTGCCGATCGGTCAATTTAACTTGTACAATTCTTTGCCTTTTTTCTTCGGGTTTTATTTACAAATCAAATATAAGTCTTTGTTGACGCAAAAAGGGGATTTATAAGCGAAGTAGAAAAATTACTCATTCATATTTAAACTTTTATCAAACAAAAAGGAAATAGAATTGTGAACAGTAGCGGAGGAGATAGATTAATAAAATAAGATTATGAGTGGTAGTGTTTTGATCTCTCTTATCTTTTTATCGACATCAGTATCTCTTATTTTTATTGATTCACTCTCCACATGAATTCACAACAAACAGTTTTGTCGTTTCGTAGATTTTTATGTAATCTCCTTCTAAGTACCGTCCCTGTATACCTAAATATTTGATATTTTATATGTTAAGCAAATTTCCATCATTATTCGAAATCGTTCTATGCATGTCACTTTCACGCCTGATTAACCAAACAGTGTTACAATATTCATACCATTATCAACACTGTCGTTAGACAATTTTGTTCTATTATGGTATGTAGGTGCATAATGTATCTGTTTCTATAAAGATTTTGTGAGAATTAGCTTTAAAAATATTGGCCTTGATGAACTAAATGGAGAAATTTTCTTTAATAAAAAATCTATAGAAATATCACGTTCAACAGAAATTTCAAGGGAGATTGTTATTGAAATGCATATAAGTAAAGAAATCGCCTTTTAATTTGTTTGACAAACATCGCTTCATTGTTTACTAAACTCACATATTGCCAAAGAACCTAATGAATGAAAATAATGAACTGAATTATCATCAGGGCAAAGACATCCTTAATTTCAGACAGTGGGTTGAATTTTTTTCTCCCTTCGATAACAGTTTGAATTGTTTGACTTGATTTTATCCATACTTCGTATTCATCTTCATTAAACTTCAACTGAAGCGATTCTTAATAGACACAAAATATACCAAAGTTAATTAAGACTTTTTCATAGTTGTGACGTCTTTAATTTTATTGTTCAATCTTTTTTTAGTTTTATTGTGATTCCAAAATATGATGTAGGTACTTGAATTTAAACGCTTTTGAGTTTTCTGCATAATTTCATGTTTTTATCTGCTAAAATGATATCATTATGTCATTTTGCTGTTGACAAACTTCATAAGCAAGTCGTGCGTGCTGTGATCGTATCGTTAACCATAGTCACTCATCACACAACTTTCCATTCATGTCAAACCATTTCAAAAAAATGTTTGCAAGAGAATGAAATTTAAAAGTACAATGTTACGAATCCTAAGAAAGATAAGGACTTTTGAAATGGTTTCCATTGATATGAACAAGTAAAGTGACGAGTTTAAATATTTTTTCATATCACAAACATCCTGATTTTGCCGAGAAAAGTCGTCTCCCTCGCTACAGTATATTGAATAAATAAGATTTTCAAGTATGCATTAGAAGTTGTTCATTTGAAAACTTTAAAATAAAAATTGTTGCCATTCGAATGTATTTATTTCATTTTCATTTCAAGAGCTTGTCATAAATTCTCAAATACCCGCTCTTAGCTTGCACGTTTTCAAGTATTCTTCAATCCTTCATACATTTGAAGAAGCACACAAATGACGACGAAAACATTTTGACGACATGTGTATAAAATCTATTATTTGATTATACATACATAATTAGAAGTATGGTTATCGATAGAACTCTCGAATAACCATTTTTATCTTAATTATTAGGCTTGTTAGTATAAGAAACAATTTACTGCCTTTGAAACTACCACGTCCCACCAAGATACTATTCACTCTATTATGGATTCAAATATTTTCAGACCGCTTTCCCGAACCGGCAAAGCTCAATCCGTTTTGTCACAGAATTACTACAATAGTTATTCGCCGTTAAACTCTTTTCAAGCACGCAGCTTTCATGCCAAAATTAATTAAACAAATTAAATTGTTGTATCCGCTGCCAGAAACACAAGCAAAAGGAAAGAAGTCTACACATTGAATATTTTAAATTTATTGTTTTAACAAAATGGAGGAAATATCTCGCATTTTTACCATAACTAATACTATATAATTTTTTCTAAGTAACTTTTTCCGATTACTAGCACCCGACAACATGTTATTTTATCACATTCAAACCGGTTACACCACGACATGTTTTATTCACATTAGAAATTTTCTTTTCCTTCCTCGATTTCCCCACTCTTTGCCCAATAGCCTGGCCACTATGTACATGAACGCCACAGAGAGAACCAGAAGCTTTTGTAATCTCATTTGGAAGTTTCATATTAGCAGAAAGGGGGAACTTACTAGAAAAGTCACGGACTCGTTTAATAGCTACAACGTCGTGTGAAAGCGGAGAAAGAAAAGTTTGAGTGACACATTTTTTGCTTTCTTGAGCGCAGCGACGGTGTCGTAAAAGCATGAGAACTTAAAATTCAAATGGCGTGACCGAAACGGCTATACATAAAAAGGCAATAATAAAACAAAAGGCAGAAAAATCGAAGGAAAAACTTGTCGACACAAAAGTTTCAATTTTGTTTCAGTTACTTGAGAATGTTCTTGAAAATTTGCAAATGAAAATGAAATTTTAAAAAGAAGACCTCTCGTCTGAAAAATTCCATCCATTTTTGCTATTCTTTAATTTTCTGAGAAAAGAGTATTTGCTACAAGTAAATATTGTTCTCTTTGATGTTGAAAAAGTAAGCAATTACCTTGTTAATTGCACTTCTTTACTTAAATTAAACAAAGTTCTAGACATTTTCTCTTAATAAGCATTAGTTAACTTTACATTTCACTCGATATTTTCCTTCGTTCTTCACCCTATGCTTTGTGGGTAAAAATAAGTCATTCAATTTTTATTTCATAGTTTTCCATAACTGTATGACACGTTTTTGTCTTCAAATGAAAAGGAATAAATCAATGCGTAGCTTGTAATTCTCGAACAAAAAATATAAATTAAGCTACGGCGGTGCAATAAAATAAATTCTAAGTGGCGATTTAAGTCTTTGATAAGAAATTTTCTAATAGCGGAAGGGTGAATAATAATCTCAAGTAGCGTTACGCAAGAGTGATATTAGGACTTTTTCCATTAATTAGCTTTCATTATTTCGAAATTTCATGCAAAGGTGTCTTTGCAAATTTCGTCAGAGTGTATCATAGTTATAAGCTTAAAAAAATTCTTTTCATTGCATTTTCAGATCCATATCAAATGTTTGGAGCTACAAGCAGCAGATTAGCGAGTTCAGGTAAGTGTCATAAACGTTTGATTTAAATTATTTTTAAGTTAATAACAAAAAAAAAACAACGAGAATTTGCATGTCAAACATGCACAGAAAAGAAAAATACTTTTGTTTTAATTTATTCAAAACACCTGGTTCTCTCAACAGTGGAAGTAAAAATAAAAAATCGTTATCACTTGCATCGCACATGTGTCAGTTTCAACCAAAGACATTAGAATTGCAAATTTCACATGAAAATAATTTACTAAAATAAATTTATAGTCTTTTACTTCTTAAATGAGTAAGAATGATTTAAAAATGAACAAGCATGACGCATGAACCCTCCAGAAAATCAGAAACTTATTTTTACCATTAGAAGTTCGGAAAAGACACAAAAAGTTAAACAATAATAATTATGGAACAGTTGCAGTTGAGTTGTTTTAATCGACACGTGGCCAGCATCACGAGAACGCTTGCTCACGTCAAATATCGTGTCACGCCTGTCTGCGCTTTCTTTCTATAGAGCTTAAAATACCCAACAATCGTAGACCCATTAAGAAATTTAATATTCGATTGACTTTTCATAATAACTTTTCACCTTTCCTTCTCTTGTTTACCGTCGCTTTACTTAACACATTGATTGTTTTATCATTTGAGGGGTTGAAGTTTTTTAGTTTTCGGCACCCTTTTGAATCATTTGTAAGCTGAAATCTCTTTTTTTATTGCAAGTAGTTATTATCTAAAATAATCCTGATAGCGAGTTAAGAGAATGTATGTTAAATTTATGGTAGGGTCGTCATTTTCTGAATAAATTTAACACGATACACGAGTCTATGCTAGGATTTTTAATATTTACTATGAATACGTAGGAAGTGAATAGAAATTCGAAATTTTTCCACCGCGAGGCGTCAAAGGAGTGGCGATCGGAATTAAGAAAATAACAATTTTCAAACGATTTAAATTGGGTAACTTCTTCAATATGCAGACATTAATTGTTATTATTTTTACAAGAAGACACCATAAAGCATTATCGATTTCAGATTTTTAAATAGGATTTTTTTGTTCCAAATATGACCTGTCGATAAATTAGAACGCGATTATCCTTAACTGGAAATCTTGATATTTCTAAGCGAACGCTCGATCGAATTCCAAATGATTTATTAATTTTTCAACCCAAAAAGCCAATTCAGTAATAAAAAGAAAGAATATACATAGTTCGCCCTCAAGCGAAGTAATCGCTAAATTACGACTAGTCTGAATAGAAGTATTGTTAAACAATAAAAATTAGGAATAACGTTGCTAAACTCACAGTGCCTTAATGCATCGTGAGACAGAATAGAAGAGAAACGATGCGCAAAAGGGTCGTGTTGACGATTGACTTTCGATACAATGTGCGAGTGTTTATGGCAATAATTTTCACATTTTTCCACTCGACTGACAGAGAGAATATGTTTTGATTATCTGTTTATTCCAATGATTGATGACAGTTTTCTGAGTTAGCAAAAAGCTATGGGAAACAATTTCCAATCAGTTTCTGTTTATTCAATATGAGTTGCATAATATTTATGTTTTTACTTTCTTCTTAATTTTGGCTATGCAAGGCGATACGTTCATAGTGTAGATATGCCTTTTAAAAAAACAATAAATTTGACTTCAGGGCCAGAGTGTCCGAGATTTTATTTCAATCAAATTTTATTGGCAGAAGTACTTCATTGCTTAGATAATTAACTTTGATGACTTATGAGCCCGAATCATTTGTATTTCTCTCTCTGTCTCTCTTTCTCTAAATATTCATCAAATTTAACTTTCATTCTTCATTTCCTCTAATTTTTAAGCAATGTTTGAAGGCAGTTAATCTATGACTTATCGCGTAGCAAAAGAGTTTTGTACATTTTTTTATGTTGCTTCTTAAGAAAACGCAAAGTGTTATTATTTCTAAACACGCGATACTTAAATTAAACGAATTTTTCTTCCATTGCAGAATTTTATTGGAACAGAAAAGGTTTTTATCTCATTTTTCGATGCAATAACTTTCGTGTTTATTTTTCTGATTTGTATAAGAAAATTGTATTTCCAAATAAGTAAAATAAAAAACAATTTGATAAATTCGTCGCACCCAAAACAAAAAAACAAAAACAAGAATGAAATCCTAAACATATCTAATTGTATAAAACTTCAATTTTTCTTGTGTTCAGGTTCCGGCCAAATTCAGTTGTGGCAATTTTTGTTAGAGTTATTAAGCGATTCAGCAAACGCAGGCTGTATAACTTGGGAGGGTACAAACGGAGAGTTTAAATTAACTGATCCCGATGAAGTGGCAAGACGATGGGGAGAAAGAAAATCAAAACCAAATATGAACTATGATAAGCTAAGTAGAGCATTAAGGTGAGTAATATTTTTCCAAACGGAGCTAATCAAACTTCAGATAAAATAATAAAATGACGTGACAACTTTAAAACCCTCAAATTTTTGAACGAAGAAATCATTCTTAAAATGTTCTATTCCTAAAATTATCATGAAGTTTATATTCTTTCATGCCCACTTTACTGCCAAAAATAGAAAAAGAAAGAAGATTGTGATTCACAAATTCAACCCACTATATCAAGGAAGAAAAGAAAACATTCAGCAGTTCATTTAATTTCTATGTTTAAGGCTTAGGGTTATGTTGAAAATTACCGTAGATGAAGGGAGTCAAGAAGGGAGTTGTTTTCACTACCCTTGCTTTGCTTTCTGAAAATTCAAACAAATTATAGCAACATTAACTCACCAAGTGAAAAGAAAACGAGAGAAAATTTTCACATTAATTTCTTTGTGAATCGGAAGAATCCGTGCGTAAATTTTATTTTAATTTTTATTCTTTTGTGATTTGCTTTGGTTCTTGATGAATCATGGAAAATGATGTTAGCTGCTTTCATAAATAGCTATTAAGATTGGTACATATATTTTTTTCACAATTTATTTATCCTCTTTTGGCATTGACAATAAAAAATAGTTTCGCTAATTCATGAAACATCTTTTTCGATGATAATTTTAAAGTATTTTGTAATTTTTTAAAAATTCTTATATCCCTAACGAAATGCTGATATTAAAATTACAAACTGAATAACTCAAAAAAAATGTTCGACATTCAAGTTGTAATGAAATTTCAGTCATTTATCGAAATGTAATCAAATCAATTGAACAGTTTATCGAATAAACGTTTAATATTTGAACGATAGCAGTCATATGCTATGTTGTCGCAAAATTTTGATGACAAAATAATGAAAGAAATTGATGATTTGATGTTTCATTCATTTTATCCATTCCCTTTTAGTTTTCTTGTAGGGCAGAAACTTCATTTATTTGTCGATCAAAACATAAATTGAAAACTTTAATGATACAAAAGGAATTACATGTTGTAGCATATAAAACATATTTTGGAAACTTCAACTCATACTTTTTAATAATTATGTTTTTATAAGAATGAAAATCTGTGTAAAAGAAATTTATTGCTTTATAGCTGTTATAAGTAATTATCCGTAATTATTCACTATTTTTACAAATCTTTCACAGATATTTTCGCTCTCTGGCCTTTAAAAAAAAGAATTATTTCACCCTCCATTATATTAAATAAACGACAAATATATTTTTGTGAAAAACTTAAATTTTTCTTTCATATTGTTTATTTCAGATACTATTACGATAAGAACATAATGACCAAGGTTCACGGTAAGTAATTTTCCATTTTATTTCTCTTTTTGGTAATTAAAGGCATAGAATTAAGACAATTTTTGCGTTTTCATAATGTTTTTCAGGAAAACGTTACGCATATAAATTTGACTTTGCTGGTCTAGCAGCAGCAACTCAGCCCCAAGCAACAGATGCCTCGTACAAGTATCAAAGTGATTTATTTATGTCACCATATCATGGAGCTGCAAAGTTAAGTTCCTTTATGTCGCCGCATCACAGTATGACATCATCCTCGGGTAAGTGTTCATCTCTTCCGACGGCAAACACTTTAAGTTCTAGACAATCAATATTTTACCGACGATAGCGTTTAGCGGACAATCAATAAAAATTAAATTTATGAATCATTTGTAGATAATCAGACAATCTTTTCCATTCCTCCATCTTAAAATATTTGGCACTGCTGTAGCGCAGGCTAGTGAAGTTTTGGCGATTGACGCCCGATAATTGTGTGTGTCGTAAAATCATTGTGTTGGCGATTTCCGTTCGGCGTACCATTTTCGACGGTCGGAACTCAAAGGGAAGTCCTCTCGGAAATATGAACTTCCCTGGCTTGTTTCCCCATTTTTTCCGCTTGCTCCGTCCTCTAATTCTTCCTTCTATTTCTTTCTCCGATTTTCAATTGTACCCCTAGATACAGCATTTATTTTATAATGAACGTTGCGCTTCCATTCCGCTACACCTTCCATTGTTGTTTTCTTCATAGATTAGTCTGCTATCTATGTTATTTCTCACTCCCACTAGCAAACATTATCGTTGCTTTCATGAGCCCCTTTTGTCTCCTTTTTTAATGTGGGGGTGGTTTTATATTTAGTCGGAAAGCAAAGCATTTGAGCTTCTCTCTCTTTCTCTACATTTCTGTGCCATTTTCAATTGGCTTTAAAAATATTTTCATTGGTTAATATTTATATTTATTTATATACCTACTTATATGTAATGTTTGTTATTTCTTGAGATAAATTTTCTGTTAACTTTAGTACGTAAATTTAAACTTGATGAGAATACTGATTTGAAATATGGGAAGATGAAACTTTATAATTATTGTTGGGATAGAATTGACGGTTTTCTCAAATATATTAGCAGTTAAATCTTTGTTAAAAAAGTATTCTCAAACATCTATATAAAAAATTTGAAAAAATATAATTGATAGACTATTGTGTTGTTACTATAATTTCCTTTTCTTTTTCTCTTTGCAGCATCGATTTTTCCGTCGTCGTTAGGATATAGCAATTGGGGAAGTCCCACAAATTTGTATCCGCCACATTCAATGAGTCATGTAACTTCGTCTCATGTGAGCCCACATCTGGGCTCCTATTCACATCACTACGCATGACAATCACACACAGCCGCAAATCATCAGGTGGACAACTTTGAACTTTACAAAAAACTATCCCCTTATGAATAACATTAATTTCTATCAGTGAAATGAAAATTCCCATATATTCAAATATTTTTGTTGATATTTTATTATTTCGTTTGCTTAGTTAAGTTGAGGGACATATTTCTTTTGTAAATATTACAAGACTCACCTGGTTGATCTCACACAAAAAGTTTCGTAAAAATAGTCTCCTATGTATCTAAGTAAGAATTTTAAATTGCCGAGAAAGAAAACAATCAATGCATTTTTAAAAATTCTCGAGTCAAAGAAGACTTCCATTTGAAGTCATACAAATTTTGCACAATTTCTAATTTTTAAAGATCTATTAAGAAATTGAACAGTTGATATTTTGTGTATCTGATAAATAATTGTAATAAACTTATTCAAATTAACAATATAATTATAAATAATGGAAAAATAATTGCAACAGTGTATTTGTAGCAATATTTATGTTAGATTAATCGAAAAAATCATTGAAAATCTTGTTGTCAAGTAAGTTTCTTGTATATAATGTCATTACAACTGAAATTGAACATTGATACATAGTGAATGACATAGAGGGCAACCCCCAATAGAGATCCTTACACTTAAGTTGGACATGCAATCTCCATTCCTTTTTCTGATGATGGTAGCAAAAAAGTAATCAGAAAAAGAAAAAAAAGAAATCTGCAAGTTTTTAAGATATTTTTAGAGTCATGATTCATGAACAGTGAAAAAGATGTCTAGTTTTGGTTTCAACCCAATTGCAAATTAAAAATATATTTCACAACTGTGACTGATTTATGAAGATCAAGTTCTGAAATTTTCTAATAAAAGTAAATTTATTTAAAGTGTTAATATAATAATAAAAGTAATAATAATAAAATATATTTAAGATAATCTCCTTACAAATGAATATCTGTGGTGATTGAAGAAAACTAATAAAAATTTCAAATCTGAAATTCTATTCCAAACATTTCATCTCAACATCCTCGTAATACCTACTTAATCTGTCTTTTCAAGAAGATAAACAAATAATAACTTACTAAAGCTCGACTACTCCTACAGAAGGTTAAAGTTAGTAACAACTGTATGACTATATGGCCAAGGCTAGTGGCTAGGAGTACGATTAATGTTAAAACAATCTAGTCTAAAGCGAATCTTGAAGTAATTCAACAAGCTGTCATTAATTATATTATGAAGGAATATTTAAAATTTAATTTTGTGGAATCCTCAATTGAAATTATTTTGAAATGAAAAACAAAAAGTGACTAAGAACTAAGGCTATCAATAGAATGGAAAAATTATCTATTTATTGCTTTCAGAAAAGTTATTTTAATGATATTTAATGCCAAAGATGTATTTAATGGTTTTAGAACATTGACGCTGAAATGTTGGTAAAAGAATCTCCTTGAAAACATAAAAAAATCTCTTGTAACAATTTAGATGTAAATATGTTCAATCAAAACCAAATTGTGTTTATTTACTGGAAAATTTAATAAAACAGAAACATCATAGAG
This sequence comes from Clunio marinus, assembly GCA_900005825.1. Lineage (NCBI taxonomy): Eukaryota > Metazoa > Arthropoda > Insecta > Diptera > Chironomidae > Clunio > Clunio marinus. The sequence goes on along the minus strand of CVRI01000035.1, from coordinate 373,604 downwards.
GATTTTTCATTTGTCTTCTTTTATTATCAAAGCCCAATGAAAAATAAGTTTTTCTTTTAACCTTTGATGACTTTATTTATGTAATAATAATTTTATTCCAAATTACACATTTTAATTTGAACATGTATGTAAGTTAAATATATTTTAGAACATTTAATAACTTATTAGTTTGTTTATATAATAGAAAAAAAATGTTTCATTTGTTATTTTAAATCTTGATCTTTTGGAAATGACTTTTTTTTTGCTGTCTGTCTCGATTGTTCGTCTCCATCTTTTTATTATTAATATCTCTAATGTGCTCCATGAAGACTTAATTACCTTCAGGTTTTGGTTTGTTTGAATCGTAACATCTTATAACTTCCGATTGTGTTATCACACCGCCTTCCTCTTGTGAAAAAGCGAATCCATCTGATTAAGTAAGGTATGCAGGAAAATAAAATTTGGAAGTTAAAAATATGAACATTCATGACTTGTCATATTTTTTTCAAGTGATTGTCGATGTTTGTGAGTTGTAAAGTCATGAATATTGAACACATGAACAACTAAAATAAAATTTAGGTATTTGCAACTTATCATTTCAAAAAAATTATTTTTGTTTTGCAGTTAGGCAAGAATATGGCAGAACAAATGTACAAATTTGAAATCTTTGACTAAAATATTGAATAGCAACATAGAGGAGACTTCAAAAAATTGCATTTTACTTCGCTCCACTACTTACGTTTCAGTTCCATCTCCTTTTTCTCAGCTGAATGAGACCTACTTGTGCCGCCAGTACCAAATACTCGCCTTACATTTGTTCTTACGAGAAGGCGGGCAGTTTCTGTTAATCTATTGTCATTGTATTTATTTTTATTCAATGAACAGAAAAAAAAATTGTTTTCCGAGAATGGAAAAAGAAATAATTGATCAAATAGCCACAAGAACAATAAAAAAAACGATTCTGTAATCTTTTTGTCTCATTATTCATAAAATTTAAAAAGAGAAATAAATTTATTTATTTGGGGGAAAATATTTATGATAAAATGTGTAATTTTCCATATCTAATCTCTCTCAAAGCTTTAGTCAACGATCAGATTGGAGTTGGAATATACTCTTGAAAGCGCAGAGAAACAATTTAAATAATTAAGCAAAATAATCATGAAATGACACGTTTAACTTTTCAGAATGTTTTTAAAAGCTTTATAATCGTTAGAGATATTGTATGTATGTTTTCGAATAGAAGTAGGTGATGGATAACCAAAACTTTTGGATAGCTGATCCAACTTCCAAGCTCCCCAAGTTTGAGTTCAATTGCACCAAAAACTTAAAATCAACACTAATTGCAATCAAATTCTAAAGTATTTATGTATAAGTATAGCTTCATTGAGTTTGTGTATGAATGAAGCAATTGAGTTGCTTAAAAGTTAGAACAAAAATAACGTTAGGTAATAAGCTCTAAATCCTGAAAAATTAAAAGAAAATGAAACACTAATTGCATACTTGTTTGCATGCATAACACAATTATCCACTTTACGTACATTTGATAAATATAAAAAATGTTTGGTGTAGAAGATGCAAATAAATTTTATGTTATATTTCAATGAATAAAATGTTCTAGCTGAATTCACGCCATAAAATGAGTAGTGAAAATAGATAAGTGAAAAGTTTTCAATTTTACTTACACCTGATTATTGATCCAAGTGCATGCTTAGTTCTAAATAAGATGAAAATTTTTGTTTGAAATGCACAATATTTTTATAAAAAAATGTTTTGTTTTTTCGACAAATGAAAAGAAAAATTGAGAAAAGAAAAAGATTAGCTTAAAATAATAAAAGCTTCAATTTTAAAATAAATAATAAGTAAATATCTTACATTTATGTTATTTTGTAAAATATAAAGAAATATTTATTTGAATTAGATAACAAAATTCTTAATCTTTTATAAAGAAACTAAAAACTTTGATATTATACTCAGTCAAAGATGTTGCAAAAAAGCCAATTGAAGATATGTATTACAAGAACAGAAATCAAATCAAGTCTTGAATAAAAACATAATCTTGACACAAATACTTAAATTGGTTATTAACTACATAACAGTTTTTAGTTTTTTTTCTCAATATAATTAGTGCATAATTATTAAAGCATATATCTTTATTTATTTTAAAGTCGTTATATATTAAAAGGAATATTAAAGTTTTCTTAGATATATCAAACTTAAAATCATTATCATCTCAGTGCTTTGATCGTTTGTTCGCATGAAAAACAAAAAGTTTTTTTCTTGTTGATTCTAAAGTTCCCAATTTAAGAATGAAAATTTCAAAAAAGAAAATTAAGAAAAATTACAAGTTCTTTGTTAAAGCTCATTGTTAATTATTTTATTCGACAAAAAAAATATTACTCTTAGCTTTAGATATGATTTTTTAGATATTTGAAGTATTTCAAATACTATAAAAGCTTTTAAATTCCTGGGTTTGGAATGAAATTTTAAAAATATTTTTCAAACACACCAAGAATAATGAGTGGTTATCGAATATATTGTTATAAATATTTTCATATGCAAACACAGCCATAAATCATATAATACGTAGAAAACATTTTAAATACATCATGACTTCAATGAAATTAAAAACATACGAAAAAAAACACAATAAAAGTAAAAGTGTCATGCAAACAGCATTCTTAAAATATATTTTATCAAGGTATTTGAACTTATTGTAATATTTATTAAGCATTTTAAACTCTTTTTTTTTCTTATTAAAAAATAAAATAAAATGTTCAATTAGATACCTATTTAGAATATGAATAAGAAAAATTTTCAATTAATAAGAAAGAAATATAAATTTTCTTTGGATATTTTAATGAAGTTTCAAATGTGTATTTCGTGCTCTTTTAATTCACGGTCATCAATGTTTTCAATATCATTAATTTTTAAAGTTCTTTCAGAGTGTATAAAATTAAGTTCAGAATTGTTTATTGGTGCAACAGAATTTCTCGATAAATGATTTCGCCTTAAGCGACTCGATGACAAATTGTTTACTTCAAATTCCTTGTGATTCCAACGAAAAATCTCTTTGATAATGCCAACTGTTGTTCTGTTATTAAGTTATTGAAGGAGATGAATAATATTACAGCAGCGATTTTAATTACATACACATGAATTGGGTAATTTTGAATCATAAGTCATAGATACATTAATCGATTTGAAAGCGTAACAGAAAAGAAAGAAGGAAATTTGGTTTTAATTATTCGATCTTCGATTTATTTTCACAATGAAGAGATCACTCGAAACTAAACTTTGCGTTTTTAAATCCACTCGGTGAAGGTAAACCGTGTATTGGATGATCGGAATACTGAGGTATAGCTATCAGAACATAATTCAAGCTTATTTTGTACGAATCAATAAAATAATAACAATTACATACACTACAGCAAGCCACAATAACAGCATTAACCACACAAAATGTTAAAAGAAATGGTGCTCAACGACTGACAATCTAGATGTCTAAATCCTATGATTTTTCATGGGTGCTAATAATTATTATTTCTTGACATTTTTTTTTTTGATAATTTTAGAAGCGATTGTAAAAATTACAAATTTTATCAAAAATATCTCACTTTTGTTTTTATTAAGTAATGATTTCGTTTTTAAGAATTTCTTATTGTAACGAGGAAGAGTATCTTAAAAACGAAACCAATTTCTTAATGTGGAAAGACACTTAATACATAAGTGAATTTAACAAAAGTTAAAAAGGAAAACAAACGATGAAAGTCATAATATTTAATTAAGTTTCTTTCTAAGTATAATGACTTTCATGGTATAAAAATTCTAAACCTTAACAATAATGTTAAAAAAATTAAAGAAACTTACGAAGCTTTTGATTCATGTTTTGAATGAGCCGAACGAGATGCAAAACTATGATGAGTAGCGCTGCTTTTGTGACGATTTTGTATTCTGCAATTATTATAATTTACATCTTTAAAAATGTTTTAATCTTTCTTCTGATCAAATCATACAAGACTGGTGAATCAGAGTAACCAATTTTGTTAATTAATGTGAATAAATGGTCAAGGTATTGAAGCCAAAATTATCTTGAGAAATATTTGAATGGGAAACTGGAAAATTTGAATGATAAAAATGTCTTACACTTTGACTAGGACATCTAATAGCAATGAGGCAACTGGTATTAGAATTAATCCCAACCAGAAGACTGGTGTAGTGAAGATCATATATTGCATTCCAGAAAATACGGCTCCTACCCTAATAATCGGCCAAACATTACTGAAATAACAAATTATTTTATCAATTTCAATTTATTTATTTAACAAACTTTTTCTATTTTACCTGTAGATAAGCATGAAAAGGAACCAGAGAGCGATTGAGCCCCATATTGAACAATGAGTAAGCCATGTCCATGAATTTGTTATTAAACCAGCTTTAAGACAAACAGTCACAACCACATACTGAATCAAAAAAGAGTGAAATTAATTCTCATTCTGGAAAATTGTAGATTTAGTTAATATTTACCGTGTAAACCATGTTTCCAAGAACCAAATATCCACCTTCACGACCATTTTTCCAAATGACATCTCCCTCGTATGCAAACATTGACATCCAGTATAAAATGATTGAATGAATCATTGCATTGCTTATCCAAATCCAAAATACTTTAACGTTAAACAGCCTCGCACTTTGAAAATGTTCATAAAGTCTTGGATTCCTAGGTACAATTTTAAGACACATTTCTTGAAATGAGAATATGTAAATATATCAATTGAATTCTTTTATTCTACCTGTAAAGTGTTTCAGCGGAATAAACTTTGTCAAATATACCAATAGCAAAGGGCGGCAAAGCAGTGAAGAAAACATTATATAATCCAATTGTCCAACGTTCAAATAGAATCTGGCCAGACCATCCTTTGAGAGAGTGTAAAAGAAAGAAAAATCAGTTAAAGAATGAGATGAGAAAAACTAATGAGTCACCTGAGTAAATGGCAAACCATAGTTCAATGACATATAAGCAAATATTTTTATAGAAGCTATAAAGAATAAGCTTGCACATTCTTGAATAGTTCCATGCACCATGTACAAGCAACAATTTTCGTAGGAATCTAAATTGTGCTATAGAATAATCAGAAGCACATGCTGCTTGTAATCCCTCAACGCCGGAAATTCCAACCCCAACATGAGCACGTTGAATCATTGCAACATCATTTGCTCCGTCGCCAATAGCAAGAGTTACTACATCATTCCTTCTATCTAAAAGCTAAAAAAATATACAAACATAAATAAAAATTGTTTTGATTACCATTATTGTACTCACATTTTTTGATTTAGAACATTCTCTGACTAGCATAATGCAATCAGCTTTTTGAATTGGAGACACACGACAGCAAATAACTGCCTTACAATTGACACAGAGCTCATAAAATTCTCTTCTCAGTTCACAGCTCAAAGCATACTTCAATGTCTTTCCGTCAATTATTAATGCTGCGTCTTTTCTCATTTGTCCATCTGAAGTCGATGAGCCGTTGGATGAATTGAAAGCTGCTAGCATGTTACTAGTGTGTGCAGTGATACTTGTTCGAGTATTGTCCAAACTATCTTCATTCATTATAATTAAATCCATTCCTTGTTGGAGAAGCCGACATGAATATCCGATATTTATCGCTGTCTCTTGTTTGTCACCTGTCAATACCCACAACTTTATTTTAGCTTCAAGTAAAGCTGCTATTGTTTCGGGGACACCTTCTTGGAGTTTATCTTCGATTGCTGTTGCCCCAAGAAGTGTTAAATTTGTTTCAATCAAACTCGCAGCATCTTCAACTTTTCTCTCACGACTTTGAAGAGCTGTCGAAGCTTTGAGGTAAGTTTCTTTCCATTGATCATAAACATCGTCTGGAACGTCAACAACAGCAAAGCATAATGTTCGAAGACCTTCATTTGCAAAGTCCTCAAGATGTTTTAATGTTATATCTTTATAATACTGGCCATGTGGAGCAAGTCGCTCGAAAATCACGGTATCAGCACCTTTGCAATAAAGTTTTATTTCTCCACGTGCATTTCTTGCAATGATAGACATTCTTTTTCTAGTTGATGTGAATTCAAGAACATTCAGAATTTCAAATCTCTCAGTGTTACCCAAAGCATTCATTTCCACATATGTTGGCGTTCTCGTATGAAAAACGAAACCAAATTTCTTTGCACCATAAACAAGTGCACGTTCGTCAGGGCTGGCAGCGTGATAAACAATGTCATCGTTTTCAGGATTGATTGTAATTCCATCGACATCGTCATTAATGACTCCATTCTCAGGAATCACTGTATGACAAATTGCCATCAATGTCATAAACTCGCGTGCTGTATCAGAATTTGTTTGCTTTGACAAAATGCTTTTGCTGAGACGTGATGGTGCCGGACCATCAACTGTTGTAAACGATGTTGATGACATATCACCATTTTCTTCTATATGATCGTCAAGAGAATAGATTTGACCGGCAATTGAACATTTTTTAAATTCCATTACATTTCTTGTAAGCGTTCCTGTTTTGTCACTGAAGATATAATTCACCATGCCAAGTTCTTCATTTAAATTTGAGGTACGAGCCATTGCAGGGGTGTTTGAATCAGCATCATACATTTCAATATCTAGATTTATGAAAATTGCTTGAAGAAAACGCACAAGCTCCAAAGTAACTTGCAATGAGATCGGAATTAAGTTGTTGTATAGAATAATAAATGTTAATAGATTGTAAGCAAAATTTCTTGTTATGTCTGAAAGTGAAAATTACATAAAATAAATAGTAAGAATTTAAAATATCGTCATTCCATATTTACTTTGTATTCCTAAATACCAATGATTTTCAAAGAAGTTTACAGTCCAAATCTCATTAAATACAGCACTAGTAACACAGAGAACAAGCAAGATAAAGAAGAGCATAAGAATTTGAGTGTTCGTCATCTTATCAACTGTCGATCTCTATAAATAAAATGAAATTTGAGAAATTATTAGAATGAATCAATGAATGAATGTTATTTTACCTTTAGTGGTGCTGAGGTAGAATTTCTCATAAGTTTTGTGTCATGTCCTGTGTACACGACAATTCCAAAAACCCACGAAGTGTTTCGAAGCATTGCACCACGCAATAATAATTGATCAGGTCCGAGAGGCATCATTGGCTTTCCTAGTTCCTTAAAATTTCCATTATATTCATACAAATGACGATTTGGTGGCTCACTCTCGATTGTACCTTGAAGTTGGATTAAATCTTTAACTTCAACGATTTTCGATGTTTCAGGAATTCCCTGACGAATCTTTAAGTTCGTTTCTCCATCAAGATTTGATGTTTCTATAAAGGATATTCCTTGAGGTTCACTCGATGACAGTTGAACAAGATCAGCAGGAAAGAAATCATTGTTTTGAATCTTCACGATATCGCCAACAGCTAAGTTTTTCCACATCACATTCATCCATTGTCCATTCTGAAGACATTCAATTTCTCGATGATTGATTTCATCATCTGCTCTATGTCGTTTCTATAGTTCATGAAGAGAAGAAGACATTATAAACTTCAACTTTTGAAGATAAGTCATTAGTAACTTACAAAGTCCTCTATAATTTCTTTGAGAGCGCTGACTGTTAAAATGAATATAAGTGGCACGAGTGTCGTGTAACGACCTGTTGGCGACACATCAGGTATCTGTTGAAGGAGAGCGATGAAAAGGAAGAAGCAATTCGAGTATCGTCGGAATTGTTCAAATAAGAATGATGGAATAAAGCTTAACGCACTGGAAAGAAAAACAATTTTGTTAATTTCTATTTTTTCGTCATCTAAAAGTGGGTAGGCGATGATACTTACCTATATTTAGCTGTTGAAATATGATTGTTACAGTATTTTTGCGGTTGTTGCTGATTTATAAAAATGACGCGTTTCTCAGAATCTTCAATGTTGTTACCAGAAGTTGTTGCATCGTCTTCGTCTTTAATAACGCAAAAAAGTAAGAAATTTAATAATAAGTCATTTCATTATCAACGAGGAAAGATTTGTCCCTGAGAATGTTGAGAGAGTTTTTTTTATTATCGGGAATAAAACTCTCTTATTTTATAGTTATGATGAAGCGTAGAAGAAGAAGAAGAAGAAGAAGAAGAGAAAGAAGCAATGAAAATGAAAATGTGGAAAACAAATGTGTAGAAATGACATGTTTCGAACTCAATTTGTATACGTTCACGTGAAATGTCACTTGATATAATGAGAATTTGATGAGAGAAATATCTAGCGATACACTTAACTTCATAAGTGTAAAAATATACAAAAGTGGTCAATTATTTATTAATTTGAAAGTAAATGCAACGAAATCAGCAGTATATTTCCGGAATTTTGATATTTTTCAAATCTATATTATTATCATTAACATCATCAAAGGATGATCAAGTTTAATCGGTTATCTTTGTCCTTAATTACAATATCCGAATGAACTAATACTGATGAAATTTGAATTTCTTGGAAAAACTTTCATTGATTTTTCATCAAGAAAGGAATGAGAAAATAGAGAAAATTAACTTCAATATTTGTTATTTTAACTGCTCGAAACTTTGACCAAAGCTTAAAAAAATCTCGAAAGAATGAAACTTATTTTGCAAAAATGAAAAAAGTTTCTTTCACTTACGGTTTAATATTGTTATTCTTAGGACCTTACAAAGTGACGATAGAAATGCCATGATTTTTATTTCTCTCTTAATAATGTGACGTATTTAGATTATTGTGATAAATGTTCACTGAGTTCTTCATTTAAATAGCGTAGGTATTAAATATTTTATAATTGCCACGAAATAAATATTTGACGTATCATAAACCATAACATCGTGTTAGTGATTTGATTTTAAATATTTAAATGGGCATGTCCGAAGTAAGTATTCGATTTTGAAAAACTCAATTAAACTTTAATTGAGGACAAAGAATGTACTTCGTAGTACTTATGAAAAAAAAATCAAACTTTTAAAAAGGAATTGAATTAAATTCAATAGAATGATAATAACTTCCAAAATGTTAAAGAAATAACTTATTTTGTTGAATTATTTAATTTTCTTCTATCTAATTCTTTTTATCACTTTTATGATGAACATCTTTAATTATGCTATTTTTATATTAAGCTAGTAAATTTTCCGTATTGATATATCAAAACCTCAAAAAAAACTGCCATGAAAATGAGAAAAGCGAGAAAAAATTATATTACTTTGTTAAAGGTCAAAGAGAGTGGAAAATCAATGGAATTGCTAGAATGCGACAAAACAATAACAAACGTGTGTAGCCCATAGAAAAATTGAGAGTGAAACGGAGATGAGAGTCTCTCTCGCAAATAACATTCGTAGACAAGGGGTAGACCAACATAATACTTTTCCCCACTTTTGTCAGATGATTTTTCAAAATTTTGTTCATTTTCCAAGAATTTGCTTACTTTTTCTTGGAATTTGTTTCTAGTACCTCAGTTTTTTGTCGGCCTACCTCTTGTTCGAAGATTTTCATTAGACGTGTGTTAATAATCAAATACATATTTTAGTATTGTTAGTTCTTTTAGAAGTTATAAAAAATCATAATTTTAGTTAGTACAACATTAGTTTACATACTTCCGTAAACTACACAAGGTCATATTAATTAGCAAGAGTGTCCATATTAAACTTGCTTTATTTTTTCGCTATTACAAATAAATTTCCTCTTTTTATCTAACCTCCATGTAAAATACCCAAAAATATTAATGTTAATTAGTTAAGGTTGAGCCTCTTTTAAGTATGTTCATACATGCGCCATAAACCTTTTTTGTCTCATAATTCTTACTTGATCCATTATGGTGTGAAGCTCTCTCTGAAGTGGACGTCGACCAATTTTCCGGGCGATTTTCGTTTTTTCTACCCCGACATGAATCCGCAAATGCATTACATTGCTGTTGTAAATTATTGAAACTACGTGATGTCAAGGTTCGAACTTGTTGCGTTAATTGACTTGTAAATGCATGCAAACACCTTGAGATATTTTCAAGTCTCTCTTGAATATGTGCAGCTGTTGCCATCGTTGTTTTCTCTTCTGTCTTCCAAAATTAAGTGTTCTTCTATTTCGTTTCTTCACGAATTTCTCTTTTTCAGCTACAATTTTTCTCTCGTACGACTTCTTTTTTCTTCGTATTTATATTTTCTATAAGCTCTTACATTTTATCTTGACATTTGATGATAGAACTGTTAATGTTTGACAATAAACACTAATGAAGGATATATATGCATGACAAATGATTTTTATAATGTCAATAAGGTCTTTAAAATTTTAATTCTTTACTAAATTTCAATTTTCACTTTTCTATCTAATGAAAACTAAACTTTCGAACTATGACAACATATTACAGCTTTTCTTGCTGCATCAAAGAAGAAATCTAACTTTATTACATCATTTGTTTGAATAGTTTATATAGCCTACTCATTTAAGGGCGCGGATTGATTGTGTTTCTTACATTTTACATTTATCAGATTTATTTACTTACAAATTACGATAAAGGAAAACTTTTCAAAACAAATAAATATGCGTATCTAGATTTGTTAAAACATTTTCCAACTTTAATAATCGTAAGAAAAAAGAATTAATTTTTCGATATTTTTACTTGGCGTTCGTCCCAAAACTACGAAATGTGAAATAATAGTAAGATCCTAACTATTTTTCACGCGTTCAAAATACTGTGATGGTTAAGCTGAAGCTTCTACAATCAATTAGCGTCATTTTTTCGCACTGACTAATATCCAAATAAAGGTGTTGTTGTATTTACGTACATACAAAATTTTATTTGCATCTGTTTTAAATATAGATTGATTTCTGTATTTATTTAAGCCGTCTAAAAAACTCACGCTTTAAATATTTCAAGCAAAGATGGGCAAACCTGACATTGTGACTACATAGTTGTGACCATTTCTCTGAGAATTCGGGGAAAATGATATAAAATACTTCTTTTATCCGTTGTTCTATTCATCATTAGAATAATTCATTGAACTTTTTAAATATTTTAACGCACAATAAAATCTTCATTATCATTAAAATCATTTTATGAGACACAAACTTCAATGATTATTATGTTCCATTCCATATTATTTTTGTGATTAGCCAGACAGTAAATTAAATTAATTTGAATAAAAATATCGATCAGTTTAAGCTAATTTTGAGGAAAGGTTTTGAACATAATCTCAATCGAATTGGTCATTTTTGACAATTTTAAGGAGGTTTTCGAGCGTTTTCTTTTTGAACGCATTCATTCAAGCCCTGGTTATAATTTGTAATATTTCTTTACGAAGACTTAAACTGACGCGGTATTACATCAATGATATTTCAAAGTACTAAATAAGCTGATAACGATAAAAAATCGCATTCCCAATCATGTTATTGAGTTTTAAAGTGTGCTCTTATTATTACCTTCGTATTCCTGAATTTTTCTTCTTAAAAATGATGCTTTCAAAGTCGATGGATAAGTTTTTGTAGCATTTTCTTGCAAAGTAATTGATTCAACATCTGTATCACTCTTTCGGCTATTTTTTCTCTTTTTAAATTTTTCGCGATTTCTATTATTATTTTTATTATTACTCATCCCACTATTCTCTGAACTAAATGACATTCGATTCA
>CVRI01000035.1:316488-361758 GCA_900005825.1 Clunio marinus | reverse complement strand
ACCAGCATGCGGTTTTTTGGAGGAAAAACCAACAAAAACCAGCATGCTGGTACCAGCAATGAGCAACCCTATTTTTTCTCTTTTTAAATTTTTCGCGATTTCTATTATTATTTTTATTATTACTCATCCCACTATTCTCTGAACTAAATGACATTCGATTCACTGGCGATAATGGAATCGAGTTTTCATCTACATCCCGATCCTCACTTTCCATGGTGTCTCTGGTCAGTTTTTTGTTGTTTCTAGGTGTTTCAGTTCCTGACATTTTAAATTGAAATAAACGTAAAGCAAACTTTTTTTGTTTCAAACTTTAACAAATTAACAATCCAAACTCTTAACTCTTATTCTTTAGCAATCTTTTCACACTCAATAAAGATTTATTTCCATGACATTTTCACGGGGTAGAAATTTATTTAGGTTGCTTTTTGAGTTTCTTATTTTTGTCTTATTAAAATAAGAACAAAATTAGGTTGTCTCTGTAGATTTAAGACAATATCAGAAAACCATTGTAAATGTTTAAATTGAGGGTAATATAAAGGATATAAATTATAATAAATAATAGTTTCTTATCTTCCGCTTTCAAATGTTGACACCGCGATGTTCAAATGAAAACTAAACTGATGAGAATTTTTCATGCAGTCGTTTCTTTTCGTCAATGTATTACAATACAAACACGGAAAAACGTCTCCCATTCCCAGCACTTATCAGTGCTATAATTCAAGGTCTATTGCGTGATGGCGATAATCATTCGTAAGCTAACTCGTAAGCAAACATTTGAAGTTGGAAAATGATCAAAAGGAAGGGCTGAGTTAGAAAGGATATAATCGAGTCTAGATATGGCCAACAGCATTATCTTTCTAGTTTAAAAAATGTAGTTTATTGATCGCTTTGTTATATCAATTACTTCTAGATATAACAACTATCCGTCCAGATGCTTTTAACGAAAAATTAATCAATTCGCGAGAACTTGAAATGTTTTTATCTTAAAACAATCTGCTTGATAACGCTTTATTTGTTATCAAAACAGAAACTTGCAATAACTTTCTATGATTTTCTTTAATTATTACTGAAAATTTGATTAGAGAAAGTATATAACAATAGAAGTTTCTTTACAAACTTTTTCGTTTTTTTTTTTGAGGCAAGGGTTTTCTTTTATAGACATTAGATTTTAAGCCAAGCCTATTTTATGAAAACCTTTATAGTTTGACATTAATCAGTGTCACCGTCATAATCATCACAGGACAAAACTTTATATCACCACACGATAACGACAAAACCATACGCAATAGTGTGTAAGATATACGCAAAGAATGGTTATTATTCTTCTAAATAAAAGCTGGAAGCATGTTAAGGTGTGTTGAATACTAATTTTGATTTGTTGTTTGATATCCGAATAGGAAATGGTTCAGATTTCAGAAAGTATCGTAAAAATATGATTTTTCAAACATGACCTAAGATAAAATAATTTTTAGAATTAGAACTTAACCTTTGGTAAATACAAATCAAACATAAAATTTGCAAGTAAGAGAAAAATATAATACCTACTACTCCCAATTCAAAGGTGAGGGTGCAAGTTGGAAGTATCTGCTGGTTGGAAAAGGGTGTAACTGACAAGGTCAAACAACATATGGTTTATGTTTTTATATGAAAGGACCATGAGTACTATGATTTTAACAATGAGGACTTTTGTAAAACTCTTTATTCAATCATTTTATTTTTTTTAAATATTTGCATGCGATTTTATTTGCCAAAATCAGGGTAGAGTTAAATGACATCATAACAAATTAAGTAAGCATAGTTGGGTGTACACACTGTAATACTGTAAATGTGAAGAGTTGGGTTTTATTTGAGATCTATGACAGAATAAATCAACTTGACTTCCTAAAAGTCATTTACGTGTGAAGTTAATTTTGAAAATTTGGAAAATTTTCTATTGGACATTTTTCTGCCGTATGCTGAATAAAATTTCCAACTTTTTTAAAACTTTCAATAAAATCATGACGATATTTTTCAAGATTTAAAATATTACCATTGACATGAAGAGCGCAACAAGTTTTATTTAGATATCAAAATGTTTTCTATTTACTTTTTTTCATTATAATAATACTCACTGCTGATTTCAAGTAAGTTTTCTGCGTCTGAATCTCTTTGAAGACAACTTCTTGTTGACATTATTTACAGTAAAAATCTTATAGTAATAGCTTTTCGACGTCTTAAAGTTAAATTTCTAGATATAATCTGTTCAAATTTCAAATTTTAAAATATTGGCAAATTTTATTTCTTAATTCCATAGATATAGACTGAGCTATAACTAAGCTATAGCTCAAATATGTTCTAAAATACATAATAAATTTAAAGTCTTCGTTACCGTTAAAAATATTGATAATAAATTTCACCATTTGATTGGTAAGACATTTCAAGGGAAGAATTCAGTTCGATTATCTGTAATGGTTTAATTCAATGTGATTATCAAAACAATTTTAACGAGCTTGAATAAATAAAAAAGCACTCTGATTAAAAAAAGAATATCTAACAATACGTGCTTGAATTTATGTATCTTTATTATTGTTCTTATATAATTATATAAAGACATTTCACAGATAATTTAGTTTTGTTTCTTTTTCATTATTTTAAATCATCATCATGAAATTTGTTTGAATATAAATATTAAAAATCATTTGTTGTTTTTGTGTATGACCGTTAAGCGATCAATGAGAAGATAAAAAAAGTCTTGTTTTTTTTCAAATATTGTTAAAGTGAAAAATGTTTGTTTAGTGTTCAGAGGAAAAACTACCTATTTATGTAGCGCGTTACATTCTTCTTGTTTCTTATATTTTATAAAATCTTTGTAGTTGTTGTATCAGCAAACCTATTTAGTGTAATGAATTTTAAGAATTTCGAATTCACTGATGCGTTACTATGTTGACTTCAACCGTTTTTAAATATGTCAATCTACAAAACTCTTTACTAAATTTGTATCTTTCAGTAGTGAATTTATTATCAAATAATAGTACACATGGAAAATTATAAATAGCTAATTAGCAAAGAATTTTTTGTATCAATGGACACGATTTTTTTCCTTCTGATATATTTTTTCATGTCTTCTCAATCAAAATATGAAAAACAAAATTTAATCATAATAAGAAAGAATGTCTAAACCTTATTAGATATTTACATATTTTAGACCACTTACGAGCTCTTTAATCATTCGCAACATATTTCTTTTTCTTTTTTTTCCGTAAAATTAAATCACATCGTCTATTGTGACTTGAATTCATTTTTTGTTTTGTTTTCAAATGGCATTTCCATTTCTTCCTTCTCACAAACTTAAGTATTTTTTTATCTCAATTTTAAATTTTCTTTTGTGCCGTATCGGCATCGACTGAATTCATTAATGTACAGATGCATGTACGTCTTCGGTTTTTTTTTTTAAATTAAATTGACTTTCACTTTTGTCTTACATAATTCTTCTTTTTTAAAGTTTTCATCAATGACATAAAATTAAACTTCGAGAGAAGTCTTTCTTATCAGTGTGAATTGTAAAAATTATATTATTAGTTGAATATTTCATTTAAGATTTTGCACGTCTCAAGTGTGAAGTGAAATTATGTATCTGTCCATGACATCCTTCAAATTTTTAGAAAAAGATGAATTAGTTCATACCTTTACATAAATATCGTAAAAAAGTGACCGATTCTTTAGCAAATTTTGAAAAATTTCTAAAACATTCAAACCCTCCATAAAAATAATCGCACATATCACTTTAAATGAATTCAAGACAACTTGAAAATTCTTAACAACTTGTGGAAAAATATTATTTTTTTTTAATAAGAGAAAACAATTATATCGATCGAGTATATGCAGATACGCAAATAAGATTCAAAATTTGTATTAAATATTTTTTTCTTTGTAGTTGTTTTTATCGCAACTCTTTAGATTTCCCTCTCCCCTCCCCTTTCATTTGAAAGTTTATAAAATACTTTTCTTCATCTCGCGGAGAGTTGGACAAGTTTTCATTCATTAAGAAGAAAGAGATAATAACGGCAAATGCAATTCGTACACACTAAATTTCAGAATTTCAGTTTTGTTTGTCAAGTTTTCTTTTCTACACAGTCATCTCAATTATATATGTATTTAATATCCTAAAATATCAATCATGCTCTACAATAATTAAGGTCAACGATAAGATTTCTTCTGCAAACATTTCTAAAAGGGGGAGAAAAGTCTAAAAGCAAATCTCAAAAGTACATACACTCAAGTATCTCATTAATCTTATCAAGTTTGCGTCAAAAGGAATTGCACTTGACGTAAGAAATCTCTCTCAAATACTTCTTTCTCACACGACTTTTCATGGTGTAATTTCTGTTTTCTCTATCCATTTTCTCTTGATAAGAAATGATTTAATTTTAATTTTCATTCTTCATTTCATCCTAAACGTTCATCACTACGACATCTTAAAATTAAATTATTTTTCTTTTCTTAATTTTGTTTTGTTTGTGTACTTGTTTCACATGAAATATTATTATTTATTATCCTTCTTAGTCTAATTATTTAACTGAAATGATAACTGGGTTGTACTTGGGTTTGATCCGCTTGACGACACATTGGACATAGTTGACGAAGAACTCGAATGTGCATATGCGTAATATGGAATCTTCAATGTTGTTTGTAATGATTCATTATGTTCTTCTAAAGAATTAATGCTATAATGAAGAACGAGCTCTTTCAGGGACTTATAAATGTTGTAAGGCTCAGCAAAGCCAAATGTACCATGCTCGGTTTCAAAGATAATACAATGATTAACAGTGCCATTAGCAACAATCGACAACGCAAAAGCGTGATTAGCTGTGCTTAATCTTATCAAAAAGGTACCAACTGGAGCTCCAGCCAAACATTTCTCAGCATCAGACCGTGAGAATTTTGGAAAATACCAGCTCGGCTCATCATATAAATGTTCATTGGAATCTTGTGCCAGCCATGCACTTGTACCTTCATCCATAATTTGCTTTATTAATGTCTCCGAAATGTTTTGGGAAGACATCATCTGCTTTAATCGTTTCTCTTGTCGAAGAAGTGCATTGATTTCAAGCTTCAATTTGTTGATATCCAGTTCTAATTTCTGATATTGTCGACGTTGCTGATCAAGATCTGACTCCAAATTTTTTTTACAATCTTTGAGAGCTGTCAAACGTTGCTGCAGCAACTCACTGTTCTCATCCAACTTCTTTTTCTCATGAGGCTGTGCTTCTTCCTTATAACGATTTTGAATATCAATCTGCTCTTTGAACATCGTTTCAGCTTCCATAAAAGCTTCATGTGCTTGACGTTTAAAACCAATGTCATTTTCTGTACGCTTATAATTTTCATGGTACTGCTCTAAACTATGTGTAAGTGTCTTGATTTCTGTTGTCACATCCACAAACTTCTGAACCAACGCATCCTTATTCTCCATTAAGCTGTGATATTCGTCGTCATACGCAAAGCGTGACACCGGATACATTAATTTTATATCTAAAACTGAATTGTACTCTTTCAGTGAATATGTTCGATGGAAATTTATGAGTTCCACAACAGATGGAAATGTGCAATCCTTTAGAAATCCATAACGACCGTTGTTGTGGAATATTTTTATAACACGGTCAGTTCCATCCTTTTTCAGTGTTAATGTGTATTCACCTTTAAGAATAAAAAACAACATTGTAAAAATAAGTTGGAAGCAATCAAAACATGCTTTCTATTTGAAATTATGAATTAACATTTTAACTGATTACTAAATTACACTTACCACATCCACTTATAGCATCACGAACTAAGAATGTACCATCACGAGCATCCATAAGCTTTTCTTTTACTTCGTCACGTGATATATTACCCCAATACCATTCAGCATCATTCAAATTGGTGCTCTCCTTTTTAGTTCCACTTGAAGCTGTCTGCACAATTGTTTTTTGTGACGATTGCTTAACGAGTGGTAATGGTTTTGTAGTACCAACGTTAGTAATGTTTGACAGTGTTGTAGGACTGTTCATTGCAACATTATACACACATTCTTGAATTTGTTGATGTTGAGGAGCCGACTGTTGTTTCAATGGTACCGGCATTTGATTTAATTGAGGCGCTACATGAGGTTGTGGTGAGACAATTGCCATTGGAGCTATTCGTGATGACTTTCTTGGTGGTAAAGCAGGCGCGTTCACAAACTCAGGAAGTTTCACTTTCCAATTACCGTGCAATAATAATAACTCCATGATTCTTATATGTTCTGGGGTATTATAAACAATTTGAACAATATCTCTCCAGACAGGACGAAGAAAAATGTGACAAAAGACTTGTACTGATGAAAGAAACGAAATTATTCTTCTTGATGTGTTTTAAAAATCAATTTAAAAAAAGCTCACCTAAAGGTAGAGGATTATCTTGTATACCTCGATCAAACTGCATACAACAAATTCGACATAAATGCCCCATGATCCATTTGAGTGTCACACGATGATGTTCAGGAAATTCCGTATCGATTAAATGCATTAGTTGAGTGACGGTCTGCTTTTCCGTGTTTTGTTTGAAGACGTTAATGAATTGTTCGTACCATTTTACTGGTATGACTGGATCTGGCAACTCACGCAAAAAGCGCTTGAGTATGCTAACTAAGTATTGAATTTCGTATTTTTTAAGATCGATTTGTTGTAATTGATCATTATTGGTTGTGTTGAGGATATCTCTTAATTCGATTAAGCATTCCAATGAAATTTTTGTACGATAAAGTTTGTATAAATCAAGCTTCGTCTGAATTTTAGCCTGACGCTCAATCTCAGATGTTAGCATCATCACAATCATCGGTGCTTCATTCTCAGTGGGATTAAAATACGAGCTCAGATCAATGCCAAATATTCCTTTTGCTGATGTATCAGATGTTGACGGAATCTTCATTAAAATACAAATTAATTTACTTATATTATTGAACACCTTCAAAATCCAAAAAGAAAAAATAAAATATCTACAAATTTTTAAGCTAATCAACATTCACACCAAGAAGCTATCCATGTAAAATTATGTATACATATTTTTTTTACATCTTCGCTTTTCTCTCTTTGAAGGATTTACAGGGAAAACATAAAGAAACTTAGAAGACTTGTTAGGAATGAAGAAGAAAAATGGATATTGCGCAATGGAATAAACTAAGGGGTTGCGAGCGAGAATAAGTAGAAACCGGTAAATTGTATTCATGGCAAGATTATTATGATTATTCTTTTGGAAAATTGTTTAACAATTTACAAAAATTTTCTCTGCAAATTTATAGATTTGATGATTTGACATTATTAATAATAAATAGAAGAATAATATGTAATATTTTCTATCAGCTCATAGAAAACGATTATGCCAAAGTTTCATAATCCAAATTGTGATTTATATGATTTGATGAAACAATGATATCAAGTAAAAATTATTTAATGTGTGCCAAATAAAAGTCAGCATGGTTCTGAATTCACTTTTTTAGTTCGTGAATCGACAACACAGAGAAGACCATCAAGGCTTTGTTCCATACTTATCAAAACAAAAAAAATAATGGACTGAATGAAACATATAAAAGTCGAAATATCTATTGGATATATGTATAGAAATCACACATATTTATATGAATCCGCGGTGTGTTAATGACGTTAATACAGCTAGCCTCATTTGTAAACGGAACGCTCAATAATTAATGTATCTGATCTAAATAATTTCCGCAAATCGTTGCAATAAATTTGAGGATTCTCAAAAAAATTATCTTTTAGTTGACAAGAACAAAAACTTTTTAAGCTGCTTTAATCCGCTTTCCGAGTTTGTCTATATACAAATTCTCTCCGGCCGCATCACCTTGTATCTGTATATAGCTCATATATATGTATATATATAGAAAAATGATTGAAATTTATTACAAATTAGTATATAGAATGATGTTGAGAAGGGAAATGCAAAAAAGGAAATTGACTTGTTTTACTCTCTCGTTCATTATAATATTGCAGGATAACAGTCAATATCTTCATTATATAGAGAATATTTTCTCAATTTGAATTTCAAGAAAGAATAAATTTGATGCGAGTTTCGAGTAATTTCTTCTTTCGTCTTACTACTCTGTTCTTCAAGGCAAAATTTTTGTTCATATTCGCACATATACGTATTATAAAAAAAATTTGAATATGGTGTGACAATTCACTAACATACACAATTTCTTATTCATATAGAGAAAAAAAAATATCCACGACAATAAAAAAATATATCGTCTTAGATTTAAAATGTTAATTTTATATTCTGATTTTTAGACTTTTTCTTCTTGGTTAAAAATGAAAAGGAAAAAAAAGCTATGGTGGAAAAATTATTGAAATGAATTTTTATTTTTAGGAATATTCATTTTCAAATTAATGTAAAAAATTATTTTATACTTACTTGGGCCATTTTAATTTAAAAATGCTAATAAATTTATTAAATTTGAAAAGCCTAAGTTATCAAAATTATTGGTTCAACACATCTTCAAAAATTAAACTTATCGCGATATAAAAGTTATTGATTTTTTTCGAAAAATTCTATCACAAAAATTGAAAGTTTTCTTAAACGCTAAGAAATAAACCGAATTGAAAGGATAGGATTAAATCATTTAATATTATTATATATTATTTCGGAATCACGGCTCAAACATTTACACAGTATAGAAATATACAAATAGGATCATGTTCTTTTTTAAAATTAAATGTAGAATCAATTTTTAATTCGGTCTCCCCGGACAATATAACTCAAGGGGTACACAACTATGGAGCCAAAGGCAATTTTTTGTTCTTAAAAAGGGATAGGAAAAAAATTTAAAAACTTATGCTCTGTTAATTTTTTACTTCAAATAATATCACTCGATCCTGTATTGATGATTGCGGAATGGCTTTTTATATCTTATAAGAATAATTAAAATTTATATAAAATTGCAAAAAATGTTCGTCAGTTAATTAAATAGCGTTAATTTTATTGAATTGCTCAAATATAATTTTACTTTATATTTAACATGAACTGTTTAAGTTGTTTCTTGTCTATATCACAATAGCTTCAATATATCTTTCCAGTTTTTAAAAATCAACTTTAATTTTATGTTAACTTTTAAAGGATTTTACCTTTATATATAAATTGTGTGTCTTATTTTTTATTGATGCAAATTGAGAAGGAAGATTTTGTAATTCCGATCCATGTAAGTTAGATTAAATAAAAATCGATTAAAATCTACTTTCAAACTTTTTGAACTTACCGAAAACCATGGAATTCAAAACAATTGTCTTATAATTTGTTTAAATGCTTGATGAACGCTTACTTCAAGAAGCAAAAAATATCCATGGTTAACGATAAGTCACACAAAAAGAACCTTAATTTTATAATTAAAAATTATGGCAATTCAACAAAACCAATACCTAATTATAATATCTAAGATAATTTGATAATTGATTTTTATACATTCAGATTATCTAATTGCTTTCGAACTGGATCAACATGTGGGATTTTTCTATATCGTGCGGAATAGATTATTATTACAGGAGTTCATAAAAAAATAAAAGATCAATGTTATTCAGATCTGAATATCGCAAATAAAAATTTGTGAAAAGAAAACTAAAAAGGTAGTATACATATACATATATATATCTAATTGTATATAATAAATTTATTGAAATACATTTATTTTCTGTTTCAGAATATCTCATTGTGTAGGTATCTAAAATAATCAAGCTTTATAAAAAAAGAGATAAGGCAAATTTAGAATAAATTAAAAAAATTGTCGGCTCAAAAATTATTCAGTTCGCTTGGATGGTGATTTTAATTCATTTTTTTCAATTTGACGGCAATAAGTTTAATTAAATAATATCTTATTAATTTGCTATCTAAGAACATACACTGAGTAAACTATTGGTATTTCAATTATCAGCTTGATATACAAATTCAAACCTTGTGACAAGCCTCATCGTACCTATACATATCTCTTCTGACTAACGTTTGGATTAATGTTGGACAATTTCCATTGTTTTTGTAATAAGAGAAAATACAGGAAAATCTATCTATGTACTTAAGAAAATTGAAGAATGTTACTTATTGAATTAAATGATAGCTTGAATCATTTATAGAAGAAAAGCCATAATAGAATATACAAGTAGGTATCTAATCAAACATACAAGAGTAATTATAGTTTAATATAAAGCTGTTTTGTTCTACTTATTTCTTATCTCTTTTTCTTATGTTTGATGTTTGTTTAATTCCCAATTTTATTTTCAGACATCATAACAAATAACGATATTGTATCTTCTTTTGTTAAAAATGTGTTAATTCAAACAAATTTAATGTATTAAAAAAATTTCATAACATTTTTTTTATCACTCGTTAGATTTTTTATATGTTCTACCTAGATATATAAAAATTATTGAAAGTTGAAAAATGAAAGCCCACAATAAGTTTAAACATTAGTTAAAATATTGTGGGTCAAAGATAATTGCGTTATTTCTTTCTAAGAAAAAGAAGATATTTTTCTAAGATCTAATGAGTATTTAAAAATTGTCCCAATGCGAGAACATTTTGGAAGAAATATTTTATAACAATTAATAATAAACATAACAATTTCATAGGAAATTTTAAGGCTTAGATATAAAATTATGTTATTATGATTTATAATCGAAAAAGAAGTTAAGAAAAATAATACCTCTTTATAATTGAGAAAGAGCCAACAAGATGTTTTAATCTGAAAATCATCCCATACGTATATGCATACTTAAGGTATTGGAATGAATTAGGATTCAAGATTATTATTTTTTGAAGGATAAAATAATTTAAAACAAAAAATTGATTTAATTTTTTCTCAAAATGTTGAGACGAATTTTTGACTCATGCATCCAAATTATTTCCCATGTTATTTAGTTAAGATGTTAATTTTCTATTTATACCGAAGATGTTATGTTACAATCACTGTTGATTGTAAGACTCGAAGCTCGCAAGTTTAATGATGCTAAAGATAAATTACTGCGACGATATGCTGGGCGAATCGAATTGGCGTGCAACAATAGTGTGTCATTGATAATGTCATCGTTGTCAGCTGGAAGTTTGGCACATAAATGTAAGTTTGAGTTGAACAATTGATTACAAGCCGGACATTGTCTTGGGTTGTTCTTATCACGATTTCGCAAAATTTCCTGTGCACATCGATGATGTAAAATATGAGCACATGGCAACGCCTCCAATGAATCATTTTGTAAACCGTACGTTTCTCCACACAAACAGCAATTTAAACCCAAAGAGTGCTCAGTTTGTGTGGCTAACTTTATATGATTTTGGTAATTTTCCTCATCACCGAGTGATCGATAGATTTGGGCCAATCGCAACCTCACTTTACGTACAAGCATCTACAATTAAGAAGTTAAAATCATTATCTAATCGAATAAAGCCTTTATTTTTTTACTTTAGACCCGATTGAGTTGCACACTTCTAATAAACGTGTGTTAAATTCCAATGGCCGACAACTGCATATTTTATTCTATTAGATAAATTTATAAATATTTTTTATTTATGATAAAAATGACACAAAAATTTACTTGTAAACGTAGTGATTCCAGACATCTTGCTGCTCCATCCATTGCTTCCATTTGTGACATTCTGTCTGCCATATTTGCAGCAGCACCCATTGCTTGTTCATACTGTCGAAATGCTCTCTGAAATTGTTTTATTTTCAAATAAATTAGATACATCAAAAAGATTCTGAAATTTTACTCTTACATCGATATCAAGCTTTTTTCTATATATATCTCCCATAATTCTTATGCTTCGAGTGTAAGTTGCTTGATCTCCAGAGATTAAAGCTAATCGAGTTGCTTCTTCCACATAATCTCGAGCATCCCCCAACTCTCCCTGTTTATTTAGTGCCGATGCCATTCGTAATAATGCAGCACGATGATGACGTGAATTGAGATCACCTAATTGCAATGAACGTGAAAGGTCATATGCTTTACTAGCATACCTTGCACTCTTCTCAAAATCGCAAAGCCGATGAAAAAGCTCTGATAAAAGAACATAAACTTGAAGTTCTAATGCAGGGTCACCAATATTAACTGCTATTTTATGAGCTCCTTGTAATCCCTTTAATATGTGTGATCATTACTTTATAAACACAATGAATTAAATAAAAAAACTTATTTACCTCTAAACATCTTCGGAACCCTCCAAGTTCTAAATAAACAGAAGCAACTGTAAGATGAACGAGCCCGCCATTTCTTGATTGAGCTTCACATTCGTTGTACAATGAATGACGAGCGTACATCAATGAACGCTCCAAGCAACCTATTGAGAAATCGCCGTAAAACGAGTATTATGTACATAGTACTTAGACGCGCTAAACAGAACTACTTTACCAAGTCTTTCATGAGCTCTCGCTAAATTTAAATAAGTTTCTGATCGCATTTGTGGATTGTCAAGCTCTTCTGATATTCCTAATTGATTATGCCCATAATGTAATGCGTCTCTAAACTTTCCCCAATCCATATGTGCTGAAAAAATATTTTACATGAGTATTTCAGTGAAAACAATTAGTTTTGTTTATCATATCTCTTACCCTGATATAGGTAACTCAAAAGAACAAATCTATCTTCTCGTTTACTACAAGACTGTAAGGCGCTTTGCCATGTTTTAACAGCAGCGTTTGGATGATGCTGGAATCATTGGAGATAATTTTATATTATTTTTAGTAAGTATTGATTAATTTATTGCATTACCTTCTCATACAAACGTAAGCCCCTTTCAATCTTCATAAAGATATAAAATAATAAGTTTAGATCTTTGATCATGACGCAACTAAAGCATAAGATTAATTTTACCTTTTTTCTTGCAAAATATTCTTTTAAACTTCTATGGCAGGAGAAGAAACAATAGAACATGGAACTTCTCGGGCGTGGTATCCGATTGAAAATAGAAGTTCGTTCTGAAGTGAATCCATTATCTGCAAAGAGATTCGTTCAAAGTTTGGCAAAGGTTTTTAAAAGCTCAAAGCAATGCTTGTTTCATTATTTTACTTCCGTAGCAATTAATTTACCTGTTGAATTTGCTAAGAGATTCCGTGATCCATCAGGTGAAAGTAAGTGTGTGGCTGAAAGCCTTGTCTGAAGCCTACAATGTTATGTAAGAACATTTATTATGAGCATGAACAAAAAATGAAAACAAAAGTTCGTGATAAATTTGGTTACAAAGTGATTTTTAAATCGAAGGTCAAGGGAAACTTACCCAGTATTCTCTCTTAAATTATTTGAATCCAAGCGATAAAGTTCACTTGACACATTATTCCATGACATAGTTTTCCAAATAGTACAATTACATAAACATATGTAGGTATGTATATTTTTTATTCTTTTGATATATTGCTTCCCTTCTTTGAGGTTTTCTATTGAGAAGAAAACAGTTTTTTTCTTTTTGTGTGTTTTCTGTTTTCAATGAACACTTTTATCACTCAGTATCACCTTTGTCAACTTAAGGAAATTCATATTATAAAAATTATTCTCTTTCCTGTTTCATTCGATTCTAATTAAATTTTAATGAACTCTATAATTTATTAAAGAATTTTATTACATTAAATCAAGAACTTGGTGGAAAAACTGAAACAACTTATGTACATACATGAAATTTTTTTCTTTTTAATTTTTCATGTGAAAAGAAAACAAGAATGACTAAACGGGTTAGTTAAACCCGATAAATTAAACTTTAAACAATTAAAGTTGTCTTAAAAATTAACAATGTGCCAAAAAACTGACGTTTAAATAACGAATAAATCCAAGAATTAATGAAAATATAAATGAAATTTAAACTTTTTCATTACACTTTCAACTTTTGGAAAACTTTGTTACTTTTTTGAACCATTATTTTTGCAACAAACAACAATTGAAATATTTAAAACTTTCAAGATTCATTACCAGCATCTCTTTTTTCGATAGATCACTATAAGCTAGAGAAGAATTTACAACGAGAAATTACAAATCTATATGACTACGCCCCGAAAAAAGCAAAAAAGACCTTTATCCGTATCAAGAATGGGCAAATTCAGACAGTTTGACTTGCTGCTGCAGAATATGTATCATTTTTTTCTGTTCCGTTATGGTTGGAAAATTTCTTCCAGTTTCCTCTCGAAGGATTATTTAATCTCTCTCGCTTTCCAACATACTTTTCTGCTCTCATTTTTCACGTGCTGCACCATTGAAAATATCAAAATATTTACAAGTAAAAACTTCAATATATTGAAAAAAGTAGGTATCTACTCTGCAAAAAGTATTTTATATTATCAGCGATATGTAAAAATTAATATTTGTGCAATATGGAACTTATCTACAGTAATATAAGGATTTTGCAGTTTTACAATATGTTTCAGTTGAACCGCATACATATTGCTTATAAAAAGTTCAATGCCAAACATTAGTCATCACATCATTATTTTGTTTTTTATTCGGTTTTTCGTCATCGCAGTGACATCGTAAACTGCAAGTAAGCCAGTAGATCAACGAGTCATGCCTAAGGAAAGAGAAATAATTAGAAATTTCAATATTTGTTTGCCTAACTGAAAAGTTGAAATAATTCAGGAAGATAATTAAATAAGAAGTTGGGGAGCTCCTCATTAGCTTCGAAGACTTCAATGAAGCTTTTGAACTTTCTAAAAAAAAATTTCTGATTCTACGTAAAATTAGGTTTCATTTTGAATAATGAAATTTAGCAAGAAAAAGTTCAGACAAGTCTGGATAGATAACATGGGAAAAACATCTGAACCAGAAATCGAAGTTTGGTCGGAAGATTGGTTCACAAAAATCACTTTCTAGCTTGCTGACTTAGCAAAGTTTAATATGGAGAAGCTCGAAGATGGCATCGTAGCTCTCTATGGAGAATTATTTCAACTCTCAATTAGGCATTCAAATAAAAAATGGTGGAAAGTTCATTTCTCAAAACTTAAAAAATAGACTTAAGATTCAAGATCTCTCAATATCTGAAGTCGAATCAGTTCACGAAATGGAAATTGAATCTTATGAACCAGAAGGAGATTCCATTTTAGAAATTTCTGAAATCGATTTCGACTCTTATAACGACGATAACTCGATTATCTCTCAATGGTGAATATCTCTAAATAATGTTATCTCAGATCTAAATCAAAAATAAGCACCGACAAAACTATTCTTGATTCATGCTTTCATATTTCATACCTATACGTTTCTTCACAATATTTAATATCCACGTGTATAAATAAGCATAGTTTGTCCTTCTATTTTTTATTCTTGATTCAAAGAGCATACAGTGCAAGCGCGATTAGCGAAATTCCCTTGAGCGTAAAAGCTCGATAAATTTCGACACACTCACATTTTCGAACAATATTTAATTATGCTCAATCGAAAAATATTTGGTGTTCTCAGGCGTGAGAAACACCGTGAGGTGAGAAGAAAAAAGCAACTTAAAAGTAAACTCTTTTCTAGAATTAAAATAAAAATTCTGCCTAAACAGAATCAAACTAGAAGAGTTAAAGTTAATATATGTGCTTGGAACATTTAGAATTTATTAAAATAAATTGAAATAAAATCGAAAACAAAAAAGTCAAAAGTGAAAAAAGATTGCTGAAATGGCGAAAAAAATGATCATTTTTAAATGTAATTTCTACGCTCACAGAGCGAGCCCATGCAAATATAATAGCATTTTGGAAACCCACACTCTTAATGAAACTAATAAAACAAATTAAAAAGAAATTCATTAAGGAAATCGTTCAAAAATACAATTTTAAAAAACATCTAAATTCATTCTCATGGCGCGCTTTTTCTCGAGGCGTGAGTTTACTCTAAATAAATAAATTTAAGTTTTGCAAAATTGGCTTTCCACCAATGAAATTACTATTATAATCTAGTTTCCTTACCTTTTTACAACGACGACGTGGACGTCCATTACGTCACGAAAATTCATGATAGATTGCGTCATTTTTTGAAGATTTTCCATGTCATATTCACCTTACGCGCTTACAAGGTGCTAGTGTGAAGATGAAAGAAAGAATAATCAAAGCCAACAAAGATTAATCAACATGGTCAACTAATAAGAAGTAAAGTTTCGAAACTATCTTAATAGGAATATTTTAGTTACTTACCATTTTCATACTGCTTTGAAAGATCAGATTAAATAATTAAATAACTCACCAATTCATATATAGCAGGAGTGCGAAGATACGGTTATCTGTTAACGTAGTCGATTGTTGATATTTGATTTATTATTGGTCTGACTCAACAATTGCACTGTGTTGGATCCGCCTTAATCCGTCACGTCTTTCTACATTTGTTGGCAATCGTGTAGCAGTAGTTCAAGAACTCACACACGGCTGTACATGGCGACTCATCAAAGGCAGCGACAATCCAGCCGATATTATTTCACGTGGTCTAATGCCAGCTGAACTTGAAGATTCAACGATGTGGTGGAATGGTCCATCATTTCTACAATTAAACAAAAGTCAGTGGCCACAATCTATACTCACAATCAACGAAAAAGATCCAGAAGTAACTGAAGAGATGAAGCGTGTCCATGTTGCCACTGTTCGAGATGATTTCATCATGTTGATAGAAAATCGTTTCAGCAATCACCATCAACTGGTCAACACCATTGCATATTGTCAACGGTTTGTGCATAAACTTCGATGTCGCAATTTGTTTTCGTCCGTTGTTGTCCCACCCACTGGAAAGAAAATAGAAAATTTAGTTCCAAAACTCACTGCTGAAGAAAAAGAAAATTCAGAAAAATTCATCATTAAATCACTCCAACAATTTTTCTTCAACACTGAAAAGCAAGCATTGGAGAAACAAGTTGAAAATGAAACATTGTTTTTGCCCAAAACTTCACACATTCGTTCGCTATCACCTTTTCTCCACGAAGGCATAATAAGAGTTGGTGGAAGAATAAGTGAAGCAACTCAACTCACCTTTGAACAAAAACATCCAATCTTGCTTCCTCACTGTCACTTTGCAGCGATGATTATCAGAGACCTTCACATGAAACATCTCCATCCTGGTAATTCATTGTTGTTGTCACTCGTGCGAGAAAAATTCTGGATCCTTCGGGCTCGCGACACTATAAAAAAGGTAACATTAAATTGCTTGATTTGTTTCAAAGTCAAACCAAGGGAAACAAATCCACAAATGATGTCAAACTTACCGTCCGCTCGAGTTAATATGTCGCCACCTTTCACGTGTACCGCACTCGACTACACTGGATTCTTCTTGATCCGATCGAGTTTCACCAATCCCCGGGCAACGCACACCAAGTCGTATGTTGCTATGTTTAAATGTATGTGCACTGGTGCAATACATTTGGAGTTGGTGCCAGACTTGACGACTACAAAATTTCTGGAAGCTCTCTGTCGTTTCACGTCAACCAGAGGTCTTTGCAAAGAGATCTTCTCTGATAACGCCACCTGCTTCCAAAGCGCCGACACTGAATTGAAGTCCACGATCCATCAGATGAATCCTAAAATGAAAAAGTTTTGTGAAGAAAATCAAATCAAATGGAATTTTACAACTCCACGTGCTCCTCATGCTGGTGGAATTTATGAGAGTGGAATTAAAAGTGCCAAACACTTTCTCAAGCGCAATCTCACTGAAAAGATTGGTACCTACGATGAATTGTTAACATTGCTTAAACGTATTGAAGCAATGCTCAACTCACGCCCGCTCGTTGAGTGATGATCCAAATGATTTTAATGTTATAACACCTGGTCACTTTCTCATCGGGAGACCGCTCGTAGCAAAACCCGAAAAAACTCACCTTGATGCTCTAAAGTCAGCTTTGAATCACTATCGCGGCTTGCAGAAATTACAGCAACAATTCTGGCAATCCTGGCACAAAGATTATCTCCATCAGTTGCAGCAGCGTCCTAAAAAATTCCAAGAAATTGAAAATTATTATGTTGGTCAACTCGTGTTATTAAAAGATTCTAACTTACCTCCCATGAAGTGATCAACAGCTCGCATCACTCGCCTGTATCCGAATCGGAAAGATCATGTCGTCCGGAATGTTGAAATACTTACCTCAAATCAAAAGAAGTTCGATCGACATGTTAATTATTTAATTCCTTTACCGATCGAAGAAACACGCGACTCGTTATCATCACACGTAAATACAAACTGATTTCTTATCAGTCATTTCATTAAACACTAACACTTAGAAAAAATTGTTACATGTTGCAAAAATTCTCTCCGTTAACACAATTGTCATGTCACACCAAATTCATTTGCAACACAAATGTCATGTCACAAAGTCTCATGTGCAACACAAATGTCATGTCACACAGATTCTCATGTAACAAAATTTTTATCTCACATTCACATTATATACTGATAACATCTGATCAATGATCTATTTCTTTTGCACTACTGACCTATTTATTCGAGGCGGGAGTGTGTTCTGCCCGAACATGAGATGGCGCACTCTTCACTTTTTGCATCTTACGATCTTCGAATATTTTGGCGGTTAAAAAATAATATAAAATCATTGTTCTGAAAAAAGAAAAGTCATTCTATAGAAAAGTTTACATGAAGACGCATCACAATATTTTTATAATTCAAACACAAATTTTAGTTAAAGTCAATTTAAAGTTTTTATTAGGTAAAATTAGTTAAAATTACATGTCAAAGTTACAATACATTTTAAAAGTCAATTCATTTTAGTTCTCACCTATTTCACACTGTTACAAAAAAGCACAAAGGTCATTGAAAGTGAAGCTTTCATGATCTCATTTGGGTGAGAATTTTCACATTTAAATTGAAGACAAGCTTTACATTATAACTAAATTAATTTTATACACACATTTAATTCACAATTCTGTCACACAAACATCACAAAATCTATTGTAAAATTACATTCAACGTCAAGGGTGAGCAAAAGTCAAACCTACATGTAGCGGTCATTTCATTAAAATTTATGGTTTTAGGCACATTAATTAATCACACACAAGTCAATCACAATCATTTCATTTCTGTGCATTCTCTCAACAAACCTAAAGGTAAAAATGACTTAAATCTTTCACAAAACAAACATGCTCATTCAAATATTACAACAGCTCACAAATCATTTCTTACATTCACACTTGGTTCTTCTGCTGTTGAACATATAAAAAACCCTTGACGGTAAGAAACAAAAATTATGCAACAAACAAATATGTTACATTAACTAAACATTTATTTAGGGTTTTTTTTGTTATCAATTACACCGAAGAATAAAGTTTATAACGTCGATCCTGAAAGTGAAAAGTTTTTTTGATTAACAACGACAAGTACTCACCAGTCCACTGCAAAAGTTTAAGTTTAAGCGTTCCACGCCCGGAACAAAAACACTCAAATTAAGATTTTTTTAATTTTTGATATCACTTGCACAAATTTCAAAGGTTACTGAAGTTTAATTCGAAAAATTATCATTTCTTAATATGCCAGACTGACTGTTATAAAGTAGTATAATGTGAGCATTCAAAAATATTTATTTACCGTTAATAATTAGAGCAATACAGTAAAAATTATAAGTCAATAATAAAACCTACCTAGTGTGGGAATAGGATTACGAGGGGAAATATTCCGAGGGGTCTCTCGAGTCGGAGTTTCAGTTTGGATAGAGAATGAAAGGAAGCAGACGTGCTTCCAGATATTTAGGACGAAATATCGGTTCCCACAAATGGCGCTGAGAACAGCGAATCTTAAACGTAACAGAAGTCGAGGTTAAAGAGTGAGTACTATGGATTTCAAGCGTTAAAGTGAAAAAATAAGTGAAATAAAAACCGACGCTTCATTTTGTTCGCGGGAAAAATATTTTGTCGTGTTAGTCGCCTGTGTGCATCGTGAACAGGCAAGAAAGTTTATTGAAGTACTCGCGATACTTCTAAAATGTTTTTAAACCGCCAGTGATCGCAGAATTAGCCCATTAAATTAGGAATTTCATAACATTGCGAGTTGAAGATTATTTTTCTTGGAAAAATAATTTATCCAAGATGGCGCGATTTAGGGCAGAAGAAAATGTTCGGGGACGTTGGTGTAAGGTTTTGGTTGGAAACCGTGGAGTGGTAAATTTGAATCGATTTTGGCGTTATATTTTTTTTAGTTGAGCTTATTTTCGAATAAAATATTTAAAAAGAATAGTTAAAGATTGGCAGCCCTGAGTGTTATTGCGCCAAAAAGAGAAGAATAAAGATAAGATTGGCAGCTCTTTGTGTTATCGCGCCAAAAGAAAAAGAAAAAGAAAAAGAGAAAGAGAAAGAGAAAGAGAAAGAGAAAGAGAAAGAATAAGAAAAAGAAAAAGAAAAAGAAAAAGATAAAGATAAAGATAAAGATAATGGAATAGAATAAAATTGAAGTAAGATGAAAATGAGAAAAATTAAAAAGAAATGAAATGAAATAAGAAGAAACGAAATGAAATATGAAATGAAAAAGAAAGATAAAAGAAGAAGAAAAAAATATTAGAGAAAATGAAAAGAAAAAAGAAAGAGATATGAGATGAGATGAATTAAGAAGATATGAAATGAAATAAGAGTTGAAATGAAACAAAGTAAGAGAAGAAAAGAATTAAATAGAATTGAGATATGAAATGAAGTATAAAAATGAAACGAAGCAAGAGTTGAGAAGAATTAAATAAAATTGAAATCATACATGAAAAAAAAAAAAAGAGAAAGAAACGAAATTTAATTAAGAGTCGAAATAAGAGTTAAATATTATGAAGTTACGCCAAAATCGATAAAGAAAAGTAATAACCAAAAGAATAAAACACCGATAGAATGTTCAAAGTAAAGAAAAATCTCGGACTAAATAAAGAAATTTATGTGTATTCTGTAGGATATATATTCGGTAAAGAAAATTGCGAAAAAAAANNNACAAATGATGTCAAACTTCCCCTCCGCTCGAAAGAGATCTTCTCTGATAACGCCACCTGCTTCCAAAGCGCCGACACTGAATTGAAGTCCACGATCCATCAGATGAATCCTAAAATGAAAAAGTTTTGTGAAGAAAATCAAATCAAATGGAATTTTACAACTCCACGTGCTCCTCATGCTGGTGGAATTTATGAGAGTGGAATTAAAAGTGCCAAACACTTTCTCAAGCGCAATCTCACTGAAAAGATTGGTACCTACGATGAATTGTTAACATTGCTTAAACGTATTGAAGCAATGCTCAACTCACGCCCGCTCGTTGAGTGATGATCCAAATGATTTTAATGTTATAACACCTGGTCACTTTCTCATCGGGAGACCGCTCGTAGCAAAACCCGAAAAAACTCACCTTGATGCTCTAAAGTCAGCTTTGAATCACTATCGCGGCTTGCAGAAATTACAGCAACAATTCTGGCAATCCTGGCACAAAGATTATCTCCATCAGTTGCAGCAGCGTCCTAAAAAATTCCAAGAAATTGAAAATTATTATGTTGGTCAACTCGTGTTATTAAAAGATTCTAACTTACCTCCCATGAAGTGATCAACAGCTCGCATCACTCGCCTGTATCCGAATCGGAAAGATCATGTCGTCCGGAATGTTGAAATACTTACCTCAAATCAAAAGAAGTTCGATCGACATGTTAATTATTTAATTCCTTTACCGATCGAAGAAACACGCGACTCGTTATCATCACACGTAAATACAAACTGATTTCTTATCAGTCATTTCATTAAACACTAACACTTAGAAAAAATTGTTACATGTTGCAAAAATTCTCTCCGTTAACACAATTGTCATGTCACACCAAATTCATTTGCAACACAAATGTCATGTCACAAAGTCTCATGTGCAACACAAATGTCATGTCACACAGATTCTCATGTAACAAAATTTTTATCTCACATTCACATTATATACTGATAACATCTGATCAATGATCTATTTCTTTTGCACTACTGACCTATTTATTCGAGGCGGGAGTGTGTTCTGCCCGAACATGAGATGGCGCACTCTTCACTTTTTGCATCTTACGATCTTCGAATATTTTGGCGGTTAAAAAATAATATAAAATCATTGTTCTGAAAAAAGAAAAGTCATTCTATAGAAAAGTTTACATGAAGACGCATCACAATATTTTTATAATTCAAACACAAATTTTAGTTAAAGTCAATTTAAAGTTTTTATTAGGTAAAATTAGTTAAAATTACATGTCAAAGTTACAATACATTTTAAAAGTCAATTCATTTTAGTTCTCACCTATTTCACACTGTTACAAAAAAGCACAAAGGTCATTGAAAGTGAAGCTTTCATGATCTCATTTGGGTGAGAATTTTCACATTTAAATTGAAGACAAGCTTTACATTATAACTAAATTAATTTTATACACACATTTAATTCACAATTCTGTCACACAAACATCACAAAATCTATTGTAAAATTACATTCAACGTCAAGGGTGAGCAAAAGTCAAACCTACATGTAGCGGTCATTTCATTAAAATTTATGGTTTTAGGCACATTAATTAATCACACACAAGTCAATCACAATCATTTCATTTCTGTGCATTCTCTCAACAAACCTAAAGGTAAAAATGACTTAAATCTTTCACAAAACAAACATGCTCATTCAAATATTACAACAGCTCACAAATCATTTCTTACATTCACACTTGGTTCTTCTGCTGTTGAACATATAAAAAACCCTTGACGGTAAGAAACAAAAATTATGCAACAAACAAATATGTTACATTAACTAAACATTTATTTAGGGTTTTTTTTGTTATCAATTACACCGAAGAATAAAGTTTATAACGTCGATCCTGAAAGTGAAAAGTTTTTTTGATTAACAAAGACAAGTACTCACCAGTCCACTGCAAAAGTTTAAGTTTAAGCGTTCCACGCCCGGAACAAAAACACTCAAATTAAGATTTTTTTAATTTTTGATATCACTTGCACAAATTTCAAAGGTTACTGAAGTTTAATTCGAAAAATTATCATTTCTTAATATGCCAGACTGACTGTTATAAAGTAGTATAATGTGAGCATTCAAAAATATTTATTTACCGTTAATAATTAGAGCAATACAGTAAAAATTATAAGTCAATAATAAAACCTACCTAGGTAGAAACAGTAATAAAAACTTAATTGCAGCTTCTAAAACTATATTGCACAACTGAAAAAGTTTTTTTCAGTATACACATTTTTATATAAAAGAAGTATGAACCTGTCCATGTGAAAATAATGTTGCTATCAATATGTGTAAGTGTGTAAGGAACATAAAAATTATATGCTAAAAAAAAATTTATATTGGTTAAAGTTTTTTAAGCTCTGCTTTTATTTTTCTTTTCTTTTGTCTATAAGGGCGAACACGAGAAAGCTTAAATAGACTATATTCACTCCAAATTGTTTTATGCGTATAGCAGGAAAGTTTTGTTTTTTTTTTGTTTCTTCATCACGATTATTATAAAAATAGCTTACATAAAATATTTGTTCATTGAACTTACGTTTTGAAGCTTTATTTTTTTTGTTGGTGATTACAATAATTGAGTAGCTTATACATAATTAAAAACTAAAGCGACTATTAATTATAGTTGAATAATACCATAATGTAAACATTTATTCTGGGAGGATGTAAATAATAGCGTGTTATTAAATTTTTATAAGTAGATGATTTTAAACCGTAGTAGTTTGAAACTTTTAATGCTTTCAGAAAATCTGAATATTTATTTGGTTGTAAATTTATTTAGATATTTGTAAACAATCAAGCTTCTTTGAAAATATTCGTAATATAATTGCTTCATAAAAATCACCCAATTTTATATTATCCTTATCATTTATGGTAAACTAAAATACATATTACAAATTTCTTCTCTTTCTTCGCAGTTAAAATTTGCGTACTGTATAGTTAAAGCTAACTACATACAAATCTATGCAATAAATTTAGCGACAAAAACACTGCGTTTGAGTTTTTCATATCACAAGTAAAAAAAAGTTAAAAGCTAATTTTAACACCTGAAAAACAATAAGTTTACCACTAAGTTGCTAGATATTTTAATATTTTTTTAAAAGCTATTTTTCTGAGCGAAATAAATATTTTCACATCATAGATGAAGAAAAAATAAATAAAAATTTAATTCTTTTCCAAACGCAATCGCTTTATTTCGAATTCCAACTCACGAATTCTTTTGTCCGATGTTTTTAATTGATTTCGTAAGTTTTTAATGTCATCTTGTTGTTGTTGTATGATTTTCTTGAGCTGCGAAAAGAAACAAATGTATGCGAACATTAATAATTTTAAACTAGAATTAATGTAAAAAAACTATTTACCTCATTTTCAGCATGAATCAGACTAATATTATCTTCAAGCGAGATGTTATTTTTTGTAGTATTCCCATTAATACTATCTCTTGTGAAAATGGAATGCAGTTGCTGAATCTTTGTGCTTTGATTGGTGTTTGTCTTTTCAGTTTTATTAATGAATTTTTCATGAGTCGGACGATAATCAGGAACGGTCTCTTGAGCCAAGAATGCAAACTTCTTTGAAATGTTATTGTCGATTATGTCAGATGATGGCTTTAACACACCAATTCTTTCAAATGGCTTTCGATTTTGCATCTGACTCTGATCTTTTTTAACAATTGAAATGGGTTTTTGGGACATTGATTCAGATTTTTTCATTATAGTTTCAAGCAAACAATCGTCAGTTTTCATCGACATCAAAATTGGTTTGACATTCATTCCAAGAACAAACCATTGCTCAATATTCATTGCGGGTTTCGTTGATAACGTGTCAGGATATAAATCAGTTTGGAAAAATGTTGATTTACGTGGAACAATGAATGAAACTGGTTCAACAACATTTCCACTTGCATGAAGCTTATAGAAACGAAAAATTTCACAGATGTTAACATTCAATCCTCGTTTTGGCATCCAACCAAGAGCTTTCTGTGGTTGTCCCGAAACAAATTGATTCAAGTAATAAATGAAAGGATGTTCGTCAACAATCTCATAGTAACGAATGCATCCTTCCCCTTTTCCACATAAATATAAAGTTTTTGTTTCATAATCGTAGAAAGGATTTAAGATACCACTAGCAGAATCAATTTCAGCTGCCACCAAAGGATTTTTTAAATCGTGTTGATTCCAAATGGCATACTGTCGATCAGAACGTTTTGAAAATCCAGTTGTTAATAATTTGTCATCATGCAAAAATACAACTTTTGATTGTTTCATCCCATTGTGGGCAATTCCTTGCGTTACAACGATACCTGTCCTTGGTTCAATCACGCGTAACATTCTATCCTTAGACGTTGTAGCAATGTGCGATCCTTCACGATTAATAGCCAAACTATAGATTTGATCGTCATGACAATCTATAATTTTAAGGATATTTCCATTCAATGGTGATGATGAAACATCCCACACAATCACTAAATTATCAAAACTTGCGCTGAAAAGAACATTTTTTGTTGAAGGATGCCATTCCAGTTGAGTTATTTTTCGTCTATGTCCGAGAAGCTCAGAGGAAAACTCAGATAAAGTTGAAGTCAATCCACCTTCGGGAATATTCCACAACTTTATTGTGCAATCTTCAGATGCTGAAGCAATTTGAAAATCGTCAAAAGGATTCCATTTGAGATCAAATATTTGACCACAATGACCAATGACTTTACAGCGTTGAAAGTCAATACGACCAGTGTGATTTAAAAGAATCACAATAAAAGCAGCATCGGCTTCGATTGCCAAGAAGATGGGATTGACTGCACAAACGTTTCCATCATGTCCATTGCGATGAATGCTAATGTCTGTATAACATTCTTTTTTACTGCTGCCGTATACATGACGGAATTTGGATGATCTCACACCTCGAAACCAAAGCTTAAATTGAATAGAAAACAATGTAATAAGTTTTTTTTCTCCTTTCAACAATGGGTAATTTTTTGTGCTTATTAAGAATAAATAAACCTATCTATTGAATCTCTAATTAATCACATGCCAAAATTCAAGCTAAATGAAAAGTATTATCTAATTAATTTATATCTATACATATATTTTACCTTGTTAGGACTTGTCATTTCCAAAGAAAACAGATAATTAATGAAGCCTTATTTTTATTTTCAATCAAATACTGATAAACTAAAAGAGATAAAAAAACCACATAAAAATAAAAAAAATAGGATATCCTAAAGAGCAAGCGAAATATTAAATTAGATAAAAACAATGAACACATGTTCTGTATAAAAATTATGAGTCATGGTTGTTGCTAACATATCTAATGTTTTCTTCTATGCTTTAAACAGAATCATATCCTTACAAGAAAAAAAAATAAGAAAAGGTTGACGCCCACAAATTCATTATACAAAGTTCAAACAAAATTTTAAGAAAATGAATTGAAAACAACCACAATGACTACATTATTATTATTAATGGTAAAAAATAAACATTATTTGCTCACCTTTGCTTCGGGTTTATTACAAGAAGTAGAATCAATGAGTGATTTTTGATTCGATTTTATGTCTTCAAATTTATCTTCTACAACTTCTTGAATCTTTTCGCTTCGTAGATTATTCTTTTTTTCACCATGCATAATAGATTCAAAGTTTCTTAATATTTTGTCAATAAATTTAAAAGTCCAGTAACTTGATTTATTTTACTTGTTTTGTTTTAAAAATATTTACAACTTGAATAAAACAACTTAGATGCTTCGTAAACGAACAAGTAGTGAGGGTACGAATCTACTGAAAATTCGCATGTCATAAATGGCTTTCGCATATATATCGCGTAAATGTATGTGATAATCACATGCTCATTAAAAATATTATAACTCTTCAATGGCTTGATGAATAAACTTCAGCAAAACAAAATTTTCATTCTTCAATAAAGTTGGAGCCAATTTCAAGAAACAGCAATAGATTCCAAATTGTAGTTTCGCAATAATACACGTTCAAATTTTCGAGTGAAAATACTAAAATATGCGACAACGTACGTGATCGGCATGTTTCATGAATATCTCGTCATGGCTTACTTAATTAAAAATGTGCAAACATCAATCAATAAAGGAGAAAAAACTGTATAAGTCTCAAGAGATCATTCTATTTAAAAGCGTTTTCTTAGGGAGTTATGAAGGAAGAACCTTTGCATTACTTGTATACCCCCTATGTATCTAAAATCCTTTCAATAAAAGATAAAATGTATCCTTTAAGAAAAAATTAATTTTATTAAAATCGGCGCACATTCCATTTTAGTGTCTTAGGATTTTACATCAACTTCAATTAAATTGTCTCATCTTGAATACATTTCTTATGCTTTATTTGTTGAATTTGAAGTTCTAGCATTGATATAGCTTGCTCGATTTCATAATTGCAAGATACAAGAGAGACCCATTGTTGATTAAGATTATTTAGTTTTTCTCCAGTTTGCAGTTGTATACTTTTTCGTTTCCAGTTAATGTCTTGAATTTCCTTTTTAAGATTTTGTAATTCCTTTTGGGCTTTTGCGCCCATGCCAATCATAATCTCTAAAGCTTGTTTCCAAGTCTCAGTTCCATACTTATTCATTAATTCAAGATTTAATGAACGAATTGATTGATGCTCTAATTGAGACAAACTGTTGTCGACACTTTCTTGCCATGCTTGAAGTTCTCCTAATTTTCCTGCAGGTGGTGCCGGTAGCTCATAACGTTTAGTGCTCATTGTTTCCATTCTTGTGCCGCTTTCA
Organism: Clunio marinus; assembly: GCA_900005825.1. NCBI lineage: Eukaryota > Metazoa > Arthropoda > Insecta > Diptera > Chironomidae > Clunio > Clunio marinus. The sequence continues at coordinate 334,088 of CVRI01000035.1, read as the reverse complement.
ACTCTTGAAAATTCATTTCGCATTAAATCAGTTTCGAAACTTGATGTATTTATGGGTTGAAGATATTCAAGATAATTCTTTGTTGGTTTGTATCTTTTACATTCTTCTTCTACCATAGCAAGCACCTAAAATATTTGATGTTATAAAAGAGCACAAATTTTATTGTTATTTTTTTAATCATTACTGTCTCTCTAACTCCTGGATCGTCAAAACCAGCATCAAAATATGGCAATGCGTCGACTAAAACCTCTGTGTTCATATTCTGATTATAAATATGTTTGTATCTTTGGAAATATTTTAATAAACGGATACAATTGTTCACCTACCGCTTTCAAAAGTAGGCAATTTATGTACTAAAAGTAAAGTACAGTCGAAAATTTCAAAAACAAAAATAAGAACAGCTACTGTACTAAGTTCTAAACTTTATAAAATCCACAATATATTTAGATATCTAAATATTCATTTAACATCTTTAAACATACTTATATATATTACTTCAGAATGATCTTTGATTCAGTTTTTTTGAATAGCTTAACGCCCAAGTTCTATGTGGCACTAACTGGAACATCTTCATTGATATCTGGTTCGTATGAAGTGAATGAACATAAAAATTATTTTAATTTCATATTTTTTTTACGAATATTTCAGGTCTTATTCTGATTTTTGAATGGTACTATTTCAAAAAGGTTCGTCTTTTCACTTATTATAATTTCAGTAAATTATAAAAAGAATGATAATGAGATAATTAATATCCACAAGAATTTTTTTCTGTATTTCCAATCCAAACGCGCATCAACAGTATGGAATTTCTTTTATTGGTAAGGAAGGAAATAATGCATAAATCAATTCAAGTAACTGTCATTAGCATTTGTATTCATTGTTTAACAATAGAGCAAATCTCATTGAATCACATCAGCCCGTTCCTATCTGAAAGTCCTCAACCAAATGAAAATCAATCGCAGTTCGAATGTAATGAAAATTTTCCAAATTCGTCGATTTCCAATTAGAAAATTAAATTTATTATTATTTAAGGCAAAGTATGGAGGAATCCTTTCAATTTATTTCGAGGATCAGAATATCAGCGATTTTTTTGGGCGACTTCTAAAGAACCATTGACTTATTATGACATGAATCTCAGTGCACAAGATCATCAAACATTTTTCAACTGCGAGCTTGATAACGGAAAGCCTGATTATGAGATGATGCAAACTGCTTGGAGAGAACGAAACCCCGTCGTTAGAATTAAAACAGCCCATAAAGCTATTGAAAGTAATCCCGAAAATGCATGCGCATATATTTTACTTGCAGAAGAAGAAGCAACAACAATATTGGAAGTTGAAACGATTCTCATACAGGCGCTGCGTGTAGCTGAAATCAATTACAAGAAATCTCAAGGTTTTCAAGGTCCGCTGTATGAGTCAGCACATCGCCGTGATGCCAATGTTGTCATTTATATCAAAAGAAGACTTGCAATGTGTGCAAGAAAATTGGGAAAGTTAAAAGAGGCTGCGAAAATATTTCGTGATCTTACAAAAGAAACTCCATCGAGCATCATTAGCGTACTAAACATCCATGAAAACTTATTAGAAACACTTTTAGAAATGAAATCTTATGCAGATTGCGCAGCAGTTCTAGCAAAATATGACGACATTTCTCTTCCTAAGTCAGCAGCCATCTGTTACACTTCGGCATTATTAAAAGCTCGAGCTGTAAGTGAAAAGTTCTCACCAGAAATTGCAAGCAGAAGAGGATTAACTTCAGCTGAGCTTTTAGCGGTTGAAGCGATACATCGTGCAGTTGAGTTCAATCCACATGTGCCGAAGTATTTACTCGAAATGAAAAAACTTATATTCCCAGCTGAACATATTTTGAAGCGTGGCGATAGTGAAGCACTTGCTGTAAGTTTTATTTAACATTTAAACTAAGGTTTAAAATTTTAGTTTGTGTTTTAATATATCGCAAATATTTTCAGTACGCTTTCTTCCATCTTCGTCATTGGAAAAATGTTAATGGAGCTTTGAATCTGCTTCTTAACACCTGGGAAGGAACATTTAAAGTTATTCCGTTTCCAACTCAGAAAGGTCATTTATTTTTCCCGTATCCTGTCTGTACTGAATGTGCAGATCGTGAGTTACTTCCAACATTTCATGAGCTCTCTGTCTATCCGAAGAAAGAACTTCCCTTTTTCATATTATTCACTGCTGGTTTATGTTCGTGTACAGCATTATTAGCTTTGTTAACTCATCAGTATCCTGAATCGATGATGTATTTTGCACAAAGTATGATGAACATTGTTTCAATACCATTACGATTTTTCAAAGAAAACGTTTTTCCATAATTTCACTACATTGTAGATAAATTTATATAAATATTTATTTACCTAAATATATCTATATCATTTAGAATAACCCAACAATATATGTTTGAATACACTTAATAAAACAAAATTACTTAGAAACCAAAATGGAAATAATTTTGCAACAAGTTTATTGTAACATTTTCTCTTATTTTTATTTTTCCTTCATAGCTCCTTTAAAGTTTGAAATAAATTATCGGTTATATTTAAACGGATGACCATAAATGTTAGTTCTTTTTTCACATAAACATTGTATGCGGTTTTTGCTTCCACAAAGAATACCACAATTGTGGATTAGCAAGTCGTGCTTTAAATATTTTTATTTTTATTCTCAAAAGAAGATTCATTTTTGATATCTTATCCATAAAAGTCTTAATAAACTACTTTTTTCTTTTTAATTTTCAATCCGAAAGACAAAATTTGCAACCGTTTTTTTGTTTTTCTCAATCACTTTAGTGATTGGTTTCCATTAAGTTCCAAAAATTAATAAGAATGAAACACTTTTCTGAATAAGCAATCCACCGATTTATCCTTTTGTTGTCTCCTTTTGAGAAAAAAAATTTAAAACTAAATCATTTAAATAAACTTGAACAAATTTAACATGTGTATCATAATATGTAGAAATTCATGTTCTTTTTTTTCTTAAATATCAAAAAAGAAAAGGAAAAAAGCGAGATTTATGTTTGTAAATAAATATGTTCGAGATGTTTAAGAAAAAAAAGACTTAAATTTTTTTTGAAAAATCAACCTCACCTCAACAGAACTGAACTCTTAAACTCTACAAAAACATGAATATATATGAATATATAGAAGTTTATCTGTAAAGTATTTAGGTTTGAGGTGAGGAAAAAAAGAAGACATCTCTATACAATCTAAATATTTCACAAACAACTTTAAATTAATACTTATTTCTATATGTTCTTGATGTTGTTTAGAGGGATTGGACTATTCACATAATAAATATGTGTTTACTTAATCATCCAGCATAGAGAAAAATTTTTGTTTTTAAATAAATTATAATCATCACATCAAATTACACAAATAGTCCGAACAATTTTTCTTTGTTTTTAAGGAATATAATTTTCCTCCGTTATTTCCTGTCCATAAAAAGCGACACTTAAAAATGACATTACTTATTATATTTATGCTTCAGATACAGTTCTTCAAAGATCAGCTCTTTAAATTAATTCAGTGCAAAAAAGAAAATTTGTTTTTGTTTTGTTACGAACAGATGATGTACACAACATAACTATTTTTGAAATGAAATAATTACCAGGATTTAGTAGCTTAATTTGGTTCGATGATCAATTTTTATCATAACTTAACAGTTTCGCAATCAATTATAAACTTTACCTTCTTATGAGCTTATCTTTAAATACAAATCTACACTATCATGTGATGATATCTGAAGAATAGAACAGATACTTAAAGAAATGATAATGTGATATAGTGCGAAAAAAAGAATTAATTATGAAACAATTTTTTTGAAAATATTATTCGCAATCATTGATCTAAATAATCAAAAGAAGAAAACTTAACATTAGTAATACCGCAAAACAAAACAAAAACCAAAAAATTTCATCAAAAACTTAAGAAATTTTTAATTATTCTACAACCGATTTTCATTCATTAAAATTATTAAGAAAATGTAAATATTTGCACATCATGTTTTTCTCATGTTTTCATTCACTATTTTTTTCCATTCCATTTACTTTCAGATATTTATTTATTTAGTAGATATTTTAGTAGAAGAAAAGATTTTCATTTTGTTATGCTGACGACACTTTTCACTTTAGATTATATTAGATATAAAGTAGTTTATCAAGGTTATTGATACTATTTCGCTTTGGGCTTAACATTATCTAATCCAAGTTCGCTTAGAACGCTTAACGCCTTCAATGCTGCATGGTCTCTTGATTCATCAACACTTGAGCCCGATCCATGGCTCATATGAGGCGGATCTGTTGACAATGTTACAAGTGATAAGAACTCTGTATGATTACCTTTGGGAAAGTCGCTATAACTAACAGTGAATCCAATCAATTGGGCAAGATAATTTAATTGATCTCGAGGACTAACACCGCTTTCCCCAATCCCACTATCATGGTTTGAGGTCGTTGAACTCGGACTAGTTGAAGACTTTTCAAGGACAACTTCTGAAGATGAAGAAGTTTTCCCTGATGTCGACGATTTTGTTGGGGTAGAGAAGTTATCAGAAGTTGATGCTGTAACTAACAATATGCCAGGAACAATTTGCCGTCCATTACTGTTTGTTGGCGTAGGCGTAATAGTTTTTGCAGTCTTCTTAGGTAAGTCGGGTTCAATGAATTGTACTTTCTTTCCTTTTTCCACAACTTCATCTCTTGGTTTTTCTTTTGATGAATTCTCTCCACTTGCTGTCACTTTTCCAATGCCCATCAAAATCAACAAATCTAAGGAAAAAATTTTTTTTTAAATAAAATTTAACATTATTTCAACTTTCTTTTCTTACTTTCAGCTGCAATCTTCTTTGCTAACTTTTTATTGGGTCCTGTACCCGATGCTGTCATACCTCCAGCCAGCACTTCAATAACAAACTCACGACGACGTGCAGTTCCTCTTTCATCAATGACAGTGTAAACAGGTTCTTTTTCTTTTCTAGCTTGTTGTATTTGAATCAATTGTGATATTGGATTAATTTCGTCGGAAGTTCCACCGCTTGTTTCTAACTTCTCTTTTATTAAATTTCTACTCTTTTTTTTAATCATCTATAGTAAAAGTAAATAAAAATTAAGAACTAAAATCTGAAATCTGAAATTCAAGAAGACTTACTGGAGCCTGTTGCAGTTGCTGCTGTTGTTGCTGTTTGCGTCGAATTTTTGTATTAAGTCTGTTGTTTGTTGGTTCTTCAATTGGTGAAAGTGGAGGAAGCTTCTTTAATTCTTCCACCATTTTTTCAGCAGCCTTTTTCTTTGACAATTTCTTTCCATTTCCTTCTCCCTCAGTCTGAAGAAAATTAAATTTAGTTTTCTTTCACTTAAAATTAATCACACTCAACTCTTACCACAATCGAGCCAACTTTACATAAAGTTGTATAGACTTTCATGTGTGGTGGACCCTTTTCATTTTGAACTTCAAAAGATACTGAAAGTTTTCGTTTCAAAGCCATCTCATGGACAATTGAAATCGGTGATTTAATATCCAAATTAATCAATGTATCTTGGCCAGTCTCTGAATCGTTTTCTGATGAACAGCCGGTGGTAATTTTATTTGGTAAATTCTCGGTTTCAATTGTCAATGGCTTCAATACTTCTAAAGCTCTGAAATTGATTTAAAGTTTTCATTATTCGAAAGAAATAATTGAATTTAATATTTTTTCTGATATTCACCTAGCTGCAGCATCATGCCTTGCTGCTTGTTGTGTTGGACCCATACCAGAGAATGTACGGCTTCCAACTTGAAGAACAACATAAAATGTCTCCGTACTATTGAAATGTCCACTAGCTCTTGAATTTGTCGAAAAAGATCCACTATTCCGTTGATTTGAAAAGCCGCGTCTTGGTTGGTAAAGATTACTACCACGAGGAACAAAAAGTGGCGGTGGATTTGTAAATTGCTGCCCTCCAGGAGCTTGTATTTGAGGAATTCCATGTAATGCAGGATTTGACGTGTAGACAGTGTAAACTGTTGGTTCTCCACGCTTCATAGCAAGAGCATTTAGTTCTACAGTTGGTGTAATGTTTCCTGAATGACTTTTATTACATACTTGAACACCTTTAAGTTGACGATTCGTTTTCAACGGCGGATGTTTATAAACGGTCTTTAGAATTGCATCTTTTGCAGCACTATGCTGAGCTTTTTTTATACTCAAACCCTCTGCTGCGTATTCCTCATCACCGAGCTTTAAAATTACTGTAAAACGCTTTTTATGTGCCGGTCCTTGTTCGCTTATCAAACGATATTGATGTTGAATTTTATTGAAACGGGCCAATTCATTCACTAAGCACATTGGAGTTTTTTCCTTAGTATTAGCAATCGATTCAAGTCCTTGTTCAGTATTTTCACCACCTGAAGACGAATCATTCAAAGCAATTGATTGAGAAATACCAACAGCAGCATTTGATGCTAATGAGTTTGCTGTTTCTTGGTTGGCGCTGACAATTGGTGTTTTCAATTCAACTTTTGTTTCAGATGATGACACACTTGGATGTGGCTTTGACAATGTTGTTAAATTTGCATTGTGGTGAAGGTGGGAGGAAGCTACTGGAATAGAATGTGCCACTAATGTTGTTTGTGGTTGAACAGTTACAATTGAAGAATTATTTGATGAAAGTGTTACGGTTGCTGGAACACTTATTGTTGTATTACTCTCGCGTTTCAAATTGTTTGATGTCTGAACTGCTGCTGTTGCTGACTCTGATAAAATAAATCCGAACGGAAACTTAGAAAAAAGAAAAATCAAATAAAAATCCAAAATGAACTCACTTTCATAAGATAAACGTTGTAATGGCTGAATTTGGGAATTCGGTGTCGTATGGTTTGAAACATGATGTGGAGGTTTTTGATTCAATGTCGCAATGTTTTGATGTAAATGTTGCTTTGGAATAATTGGAGGTGGAACTTGATGTTGATGATTGTTTAATCCATTCACATTTGAACGATTACCATGAATTTGAGATGGAAGTTGTTGTTGAATCTGCTGATTTATTCTTTGCTGATAGTGATGATGATTCATTCTGTGATTGTAAGAAATTTTATATTTTTTACGTTGACCATTTTGATAAAATTATATCATTTTATGACAATTTAATTATTATTTTTAAATTAAATTTATTCAGATTGGTTTATGAGTTAAAATTTCATTTCCCCACGCAGTTTAATATCTTAACAAATTGCAATCCAACTTTCACACATAACTAGTTGAGAAGAAATAAAATATTGATTCAATGTTGTTCCAAACACAAATGAAGTTCTTCTAAGTTCTTACTTTTATTTCATATTATTATTCAGATTCACCCCATTTACTTGTATTCTCCGTATAAATAACACTGTTGTGATTTTTAAAGTTGAACGTATTGAAAGGAAGAACAAAACTGTTTCTGCTCGTAAGAATTCAACATGCAAATGGTGTTGAAAGATACTAGAATTGGAATCAAAGATACAATGTTCTGATGTTTCTCTTTTTTTTATATTGCAATTTTTGATGAGAAAATAAATTTGTCTCTTTATAAATTATTTTGTTACATGCATTCTATCACCGAAAAAAGTAAAAACGTCGTTTAAAGTGCTGGCATCTAATTAATTAAGGAGCTCAATTATAATACAAAAGTTAGTATTATTAACAACTATATTCTTCTCTTTCATTTCATCTAAATTATGGAAAATAATGAATTCAACCCTTATTTGATTAACACACGTACACTTATTTATATACATAGTAAGCAAAAATGCTATTATAATATCAACAGACAGACGTTACATTAAACAGAGGCACATTCAAGTGTTTTATAATACCTATTTACGTCTTCTTGGAAGAAAATATTATGAACCCCCTTATTCAATTATTTTGCTTTCTACGGAGACGGTTTTTGTATAAATCTTTGCGATCTTTCTTTTGATTTCATTGTTGCATTTCAAAGACATTGCCGTTTCATAAAGAGAAGAAAAAAAGCAAAATGCGATTGGGAGAATAAGGTCTTTTTTTTAAATACTAATTCTTTAACTTCCTTTCGCAAAACGTTAAAATGAGCCCCTTAGTTATAATATATAGCATCATATATAAGATTATTTTTATATTCAAGCCTAGCGTTTTTCACTTTCGCTTTGGCTTGGTGGTATTTACTGGTTTAAAAACTTATTGTTCAATCCAGTTTTTTTTATTTAATGATTTATGCAAGTTTTACAGCAAAAAGAATTTCAAAGTTCTCATTAATGATGATGAAAACTTAAGAGGTTTAAATACATTATTCGATACTGACAATTAATTGAAAGTGATCCAATTAGTTTGTTAAGAATCTTAAAGTAAGACTGATACTTCATTCAACAGGTTTCATTCATGCTAAAAAGATATTTTTCTTTCATCCTCAACTACCTACTTTTTAATGTTTGGATCGCTCATATGATTTTGCGCATAATTAGATAGCGTAGATTTTTTATAGATATAATTTAGGTTTTCAAAATTTAATAAAACATTATGATGCAACCAAGAAGCAAAACTTTTCAAAGCAAAATAATGAACTTACCTTTGTTGATTTGGTTGATTGGGCATGTTTGGCTGTGGCGGGGGTTGTGATACGTTGATCTGAGATGGATGGATTCGATGCATTGTATGATGGTGATGAATCATTTTTTCTTAAATTTCCAATACTCACTCGACTGTGGGGAACAAAAAGAACCAAAACTTAGTAATTCTGATTTGCGCTTTTAACATATTTAAATGAACTTGATTATTTTAAGCATATATAGAGAATCATGAAAATGCAAAAATGCTTTTTACGTAGTCAATATGGAAGTATTCAGATTCCTAACAAATTTTCTTTTTGAAAAGAAAAAGGTTTGAATATAATTCCCAACATGTTCCTATGGATGTTGTGTAGGGCATTTTAAACAGAATATATAACTATAAATTTGCAAACATTCTGTGTTATTTTGAACCTATTATGTGATTTCGCAACGAAAAAATATGGCTAACCTTTTCTGAAAATTTATATATAAATTAAAATCTTTAAGATTATGTGTATTAGGAAAGTAATACGCAATTCACAAATTTAACCACTTTATCTTCAATTTAAACGTGAGAGATTACAATTCATAATTCTTTAATAGTAACTTTTTTACAAATAAACACTTCTCAAATATTATTTGTGTTTTTTCTTTTCCTGAAAGTTAACGAAGATAGCGAAGACACCTTACCTTCTTTTGGGATTCCATTTTAAAGAGACTTAACTTAAAACTTATAACATCGTTACAAATATTGTTAAATATTCGAAATTTTAGGGTACTAACTTTCTATTAGAGAAAATAATTGTCATTTGGTGTTTGATTTTGAATGTCTCTTATTAAGTTTCATCTAGGTTTATACGCAGTCTACAGAAATTAATAGATTTTAAAAACAAAGAGTTCAAAAATATCTACATGATCCTAACTCATATTGGACTTTTGAGCGTTTACTAATAGAAAACAGTATCAGTTTATCAAAAATTTTACTTTATTAAAATTAAAATATGTTAGAATGTACAAAATTTCCGAGAATATATTAAATATATCTTCCACGTCCTACATAATGCCTAACTTTTGGAATCTCTCAAGAAAGACAATACGCAGTCCATGAACGATCTTAAACATTATTTTACAAATTCTACGATTCTAAATTCTATGCTTCCTTTTTGTTTTTGTTTTTTTTTTAGTTTCTTTATACATTTGATTTTATCTGTTAAATAATAGGTAGCTGTGCACTGCATTTGAAACTTTGTCTTGAATTTAGTTTCATGTCAATTATGTAGATACTGTGTTATATGGTTTTTTATCCCTTTAAAATGAAGGGGAGGAAAACAAGAAATGAAGATTATTGATTGTTAGAAGTGGTTGTTTCAATAAATTAATTTCTTTTCATACTTTAACATTTTTTTTGTACTTTTCAACTGCCTAGTAAAGTGAATGTTTGTTGTTTGTGTGAATATGGTTTGCATTTCTTAAAAAATCTATACATTTTCTATGATGACCTTGATAGTTAAGATTTTAAATATAATTAAGTAGAGTTGGAAATTTTTCTGTTCCATTCTTATTCAAAAAGATAAATATGTTTGGAAAGTTCAGTTAAATGTAATAAAAAATCAATGTAGATATTAAAGAAACTAAAATATTCACATTTTCCTGAAATTTTGATTCATTATATTCTCAATCAATATTAAAAAGAATTAGGTGTATGCTTAAAAATATGCAGAAAAAATGAAATGGATTGAAATAAATATAAAAAGAAAATCCAAAACCTTAGATATTCAAACAGAGTAGATATTTTCATTAAATTAAACATTAAAAAACGGAACAAACATTAAATGATTGTCTTTTATTGTGCTTTAACATTAGTATCAATGTTTTTTATGTTTTTTTTTTTGGTGTCTTATTACGATAATTTTTATTGTTTCTTTATATTATTAGTTTGAAATCTTAGATTTCGGTGAGACCCGCTCTCAACTGATGTAGAAAAATCACCAAAAAGTTCGGTTCAAAGATGAAAAATATTTTAATTTAGAATTAGATAAATGCATCGCGAGACGTATTTCAAAAAATTTATTATTGAAAATTCAATTTCAATAGTGAAGAGTATAAAAATTGTCTTTTTTATGGAACAATTTTAAACAAACCATTCGTTTGATTTCAGAGCAAAAATACTAAGATTTCTAATTTTTGCAATGTTTATTAATTAAGTTGCTTTTGTTATTAATCTCAGACTTCTAACATATTTTTATATGCTTCGTCTGAAATTGAACCGAAAAGTAAGACAATTTTTATTACAACTTTAAATGTCTTAAAAAAATTCTGTGCTTAGAGTTTTATAGTTCGGGTGTATGTGGTACAAAGTGATACTTTTTTTCATTAATTATTTCTTTCGTCAATGTTGGTATGGAATTTTTAGATTTAAGAGTTTTTAAACAAACTTAAAAGCTTTTTAAATCTCTTGATTTTGGTCTTATTTTTTGTGTTAAAAATTATTGCCACTCACTCATATCGAATCGAAAATACGAAAAATAAAATATAAGCATTGATTGAAATGCGTTTTGTATTTTTTAAAATAATCAAATAAAAAGATAATACAACTATCACTGATTTTGTATTAATTTTTTTTTTAATAAAATTATAAGTGAGCAAAAATAGAACGAAAAACTCAAATTTCATGTTTATTACTTTCATACATGATTTGCATGAAATGGAGCGACAATAAAATCAAAAATCTTAAAATTTCTTACAAGCTAAATAAATTTCCAAATATTTTAATAACAACAAAAGAATAATGAAGTTATCTATAAATTTCTTTTTTATCAATCGTTGCATCATCCCGTTTATATTTTGAATTTTAAATGAAGATTGATATCACTTGGGTTCAAATTAAGTAAATTTTGGTTTCTTATTGGGCATCGAAATTTCTTGTTTAACTATATTTCATAATTGGGCAAGTCTCCATGAATTTTTTGTCATTCATGGAGATTTTTGCTCAACAGTAGGTTATTGTGGTGTCCTGAAAGATGTCTCACAAGTTCTTGGAGTGTATCAAAGTACAATGTACAAAAGCAGCACTTATAACGCCCACCTGATTCAGGTGAATTGATAATGTTGCGATGAACAGAACATAAATGTTTAAGCAGGTGAGCTTTTTGCTTAAACATTGCTACGCAAAGACGGCAAGCAAAAGGCTTTTCACCTGTGTGAACTCTTAGATGTGTTTTGAGGTTCCACGACATACCAAATTGCTTACCGCAATATTGGCATCGATATTCTCTTACGGGATTGTTCGAATTGGAATTGCCTGAAGAGCTTGAATTTGGATTGTTGCTCCGTGAATGGTGGTGGGAGTGTTCATTTTCTTGTTGCTGCTGTTGAAGGGCGGATTGAGTAAGGCCTAGCAAATCGTGTTGTCCACCGGGAAGCGCAGCAGCTAACGCCGCAGCCGCAGCCAAATTTGCAGCTGATGGTCCATGAGGCCACGGATAGAAAGAAGGCGGAGGTGGCAAATGTGGGCTTGATTGGCCAGCAGAATCATCACCTAAGTGACGCCGTCGATTGTCGTTTAAGCTGTTATTATTATTTTTGTGGTTTGGAAAATCGGTGGGATAACATGTACGCTGTTGCGAGGACGGTTGTGGTGATGATATTTCGCGTCGATCCATATAATCAAAATCTAAATCGGAATTGAAAAGAGATTAAATTGTGTTATTTATTTGAAATGATCTAAGTAGATTTACCTCCACTCAAATAAGCAGGAGGTGCAGATAACGATTGTGTCAGAAAATTTTTATGTGGTTGTCTCAAATCTTCTAAATAGCTTGGCACAAATGGTGGATTTTGTGCAGGTGAGTTATGAAAACCCGGCCGTCTTTTACGATGAGGCGTAACAACATAATTTTCGACTGATGAGTTTTGAAGCAGGTCATGTTCAGGTAACGCTTTGAGTAGTAAATTCTCGTGCTCAGAGGGATTGTTATATAAAGCTTTGCGCTTTAAGCGATATGGGTCTAAGTAGCGTGTGGGCATAAGAGACTGTAAAGAAGAGTGTGAAAGTTTTTCAAATTTATCAAATGACATGTTCCTACACATATCTAAATTACTATATAAACAATTATTTATTCTTAAATAACTTTTAACTTGTATAGATATTGTGATTTCTCAATGCAAATTATTTTTGTTAAAACAAGTATTTAGATTTATGTAAGCAGAAACATGATTTTGGAAAACGTCTTACTTTTGTCGGTGCATTGCTTATCGTTTCTACATCAATATTTGCATCGTCTGAATCGTCTGGCTGATGTTGCTTATGAGTGATAGATAAGTTAACTGGATCAGAGGACGATGAATGCCTGCGTTGGCTAGCAGAAACTGTTTTAAATAGAATATTACGATTAAAATGTAAGTTACAACATGTTTATGAGAAACAATTTTATGGCTTTTTAAATAAATTAATTACCTAATGGATCATCGTTTATCGTCGTCATTTCATCATCTTCATCATCCTCAATCTGCTGGCTTTGATCACTTTTCAATGTCATTTCACGTTTTCGTCTTCGCCGTTTCTTTTTCTTGTAGTGTTTGGATTTCTCAATTACCTCGTTGCTCTTCGACGGATCATCTTCATATATCTCACCTTCCTCACGCTCATCATCTTCATTGTTGTTGTTGTCACCTTCATTTTCCGAAGCTGACTCTTGTGAATCATCCGTCTTTTCCTGCTCATCAAGTTTCTCATGTTCCGCATCGCCATGCGATCTCGACGAAGAACGAACGATTCTTTCACTCTTTATTGCTGGCGGATCAATGTCATCGGATGGTAGCTCATTATTGTTAATCGCATAATTACTACTAGTTGTACGATTTCGATTGTTACTGCTATTGTTGTTGTTATTTTTGCTAATTAAGTTTAAACCACCTTCATTACAGCTATCTAATTTTTGGGAATCTATGAAGACAAAAGAGGGTAAAATTTTTGTTAATTATCTCATTGTTGATGACATTGGTCGAAAAATAAATACATAAGACGAGATTTGCAAGAGAGATCTTTTCGGTAAGTTGGCGGGAATGTTTTGGATTTAATAATGGTGACTATTATATTTTGAAAGGTTGGCTGCTCTCAGGCTATCATGAATTTGGATTATAATTTTCTGAAATTCTCTATAACCAAAAGAGTTGTTTTTTGTCATTCATTTTTTTTTGAAAAGTGCTGCCCATCTGACTCTCTCAATTTGTTTGACCAGGGACAGCAACAAAATAATAATAAAAAAAAAACAACTTTATGCTTGACTTACTATTGACAATATCTTTTTTACTATCACCACTGCGCCATATATTTGGTTTTATTTGTAATAATGCTAGGAGATCTTGTAACTGCTCTAACTCATGAACTGGTACGTATGTTTGTCCCGAATAGAGAAAGTCTAGCAGCAACCGAAAAAAGCTTATGTGAATGTCTGGGAAATGTATTGTCGTAAGTCCATCATTGAGGTGGCATGGTGTATCTTCCAATATGTTTCTGTGTAAATTGATAGAAGAGAAATAAAGTTTAGCGTAATATAGTGGGTAACAATATGGGTTGCCTTACCTTATAAGTGGACTTGCCGCAGCTAATACTAATTTATGTGCACGTAATGCATTTTTGCTGCCATCGCAAATTATTTCTAAATCAGCTTGATGTTCGCCTCGAAATGCTGCACCAATTTCTTGGAGTATACACTCGCCGTGTTTACTGTACTGCAGCATCAGCATTCTATCTGTGAATTGAAAAGGAGAAGACAAAAAAAGTTAAATTAAATTTTGCTTTCAGTTTAGATTCAGTTCATAAAAGAGATTTAATTTGTTGTTTGGAAATTCACAAATACGAAATTTATTAAAATTCATTTTTATATTGCTAATTAAAACACGGAAAAACTACTTAAGGAGAAAGAAAATATCATACGCCTCTATCTGACTTAAAAATATTTCTAATGTCTTTAGACAACAAGGATATATCCATGAGTTATTATTTAATTACTTAAGATTTAATATAATAATTGTGTATTCTATTTAAAAAATAATTTTATATATAAGTAAAAGATATTTTTCACTTTCGTCTACTCTTTCATTCAATTTCAGATAATGATTATTAATGTAATACGACCTTGAATTCAGTTTTCAGATTGTAAATAAAACAAGCGTCACCAGAATGTCGACATCGTTATTATAAAATATATTCAAATGCTTTCTAAATGACAAATAGAAATTAAATAAATTCTAAAATCTTTGAGGAATTAATCATAATTAGTAGATAAATAAAATAAAAATAAGAAACTTGCTTGGTGGTTTGCGGAAATGAAGACTTTTGAGAGTGCTTTGTGAGAGATCTTAAACCTGCCACAGATTGTTATGTATAAAACTTCCTCATTGAAGCTTTGTTTGCCACACACCTCTTAAAGATGGAGGTTCACGGTTACAGTTTTCGATTCGTTTTACTGTACATTTCCAAATAGAAGGAAAAAAAATCCTACATAACATAAGCTTAATTTAAGCTTCAAATACATATAATTATTCTTTGTTCTCTTTGAAACAACTCTCAAGCAACAACAGCAAAGAAATAATTTCAAATGTCCTTCAAAACTTACAAGTCTTAATTTCTTGTACATATAAGTTATTCATCATGTTGAAGTAGTTGGTTTTCTTTTTCTTCAACTGCCACGCAGAGATGCTTTTTCGCTTCTTATTTCTAATATTTGTTGGCTAAATACGTATTTCAAGGAAATTGACTAGAGAGTTGATAATAAAAAGAGAAGATTGAATTTTCAATAATGATTTCTTTTACCTTCGCAATAGGTTGTAGTGAATATAGAACATGGATGACAAATATTTAAACATTCCTAATAACTGAGAGAAGAGTATATGGGAAATAAAATGTGGGTCATTAATAGATTTTATTAGACGAAAATATTGCTTTGCGTTTCCCTTAACTGATAACGTGTCGCACGAGCAACTATGTCAAAATCTTTCCAAGTCATTTGATTATTTTCAACATGCGTGGTGACGAAAGTAGCTTTTCAAGCTGAGAGTTTAGTTGTCATCTCTCGGAGAATGAGGAAAAATAAGTTATTTCCTATAGTTTCAAGTAGTGACCGTGAAGTCATTTTTGTGATGAATTTCAACCAATTCTTTATAAAAAAAATTAATTTATGGTTCCATAACCAAAGTAATTTCAAACTCGTGGTCTTTACTTCAACAGATATTACAAAAAAATTCTCTGAACAATAAGTTGAAGTCTCTTATGCTATAATTTGATCTTGATATTTTCGAATAGCATTCCTGCTTCATGATTTCACTCTACCAATCTTTGCTTAAAAAACTCTCCTTTACAATTCATTTTGCTAACACTCAAACCAACAAGGAAATAGTTTTATGATGTTTTTTCAAAGAAAAAAGTGTCTGTGCTGCTAGCTAACTTACTGTGTTAATGGGGCGCACATTCCTTGTTTTGCCAATGAAAGAAGTTAATGAATATTTCTTTAAACACGGAAATGATTAATTCCACAAAATAACTTTCAATGACTTTCAGAGACAAAGATTTTGCTTTATTCAAAGCTTTTACAGAGATAGAAATCAGAAGCGTCTAACTTAAGGGTTCGAAAATATTTTTAACTATTTATAAACAAAAGATGGTTATGAAAACTCAACTAACCAATTTTCACAAGAAAAGAATAACAAATAAGTTAATTTTAATGCTTGAAATCACAGAGTAAAGAATATGAGCTTCAATACCGATTCTTATCCCTGATTAATATGAATGTATTGTTAAAATTTTCATTGGTGTTGCTTAGTGTCTATTTTGGCTTTTATTTCATACGTGCTTGAGATGAAAAAAGAGACTGCTTTGTAGAAATTTGAGTTTTTTTCTGCGCTCGCTGAATGAAGGAGAAAAGTAAAAAACATAACAACAAACCACTTGTTGAGTCTTTAGCGCTTTGCGCCGCGCCGTTCAATGCCAACGATTATTGTTAAAGGTATTTGAGAAACGCGTAATTTCCGCGGGTTACCATAAAAAAATGGATAGCTCAAGATTGGAGATTTTTAGAAGGTTACGGCTTTTTATTTTTTCATAATATATCTTTCAGCAAAGCGCGTTTCTTTATTTATGAGCCTACTAAAACATCAATATCTACTGTCATACTAGCTAGAGGAAGAGAAATAAATATTAGATAAGTAGGTATTATGTAATCGCATTGAATTTTAATGTTTCAATGTACTTTTAACTACTTTTAAATACTGACTTTGGAGAAGATGAACTAACAATCTAAATTTCCAAGTCTTTTTCACTGAAATGACTTTGTTATAGGAAGCAACTAGATAAGGAGCAGAAATAGGAAACATAATTTTGAAAACTTTATTTAATTTAGGTGCAAACTTTCAAACAATTATTTTTTATATTCTGCGAAAAACCTTTTAATGAATTTCTTTTTTACACCTTTAATTCAAACAAAATATTAAAAAAATGCTTCTCTGTTCTATTCACTCTCCCCTTCTACTTCCCTTTTTATTCTCCCTCCTCATTTCATCCTACACACATTCTCGGATTGTGGAAATTTCAAGGTCAAATTTTATATTTTTCCACTGTTACTTTTTTTTTCGCTTGGCTTGAGTTGTTTTTGTTATTGCTTCGTTTTGTCTCTCATTCTTGTTTGTAGTGTTTGACGTTTTCTTGCCATGTTCTTGATATTCGAAAGTGATTCTTAAACGTGAAAAAGAAACAGCACACAGAAAGAATTATTCAAGCATACTGCTTCTTTTTCTTGGCGTTTTCGACATCTAAGTTTAGATTCTTTTTAATTTATTCATAAAAGCTGCAGTTTTGTTCATTTTTTAGACTTTTAAGTATAAAATATTCGAATTTAAATAAAAAGTATCATTCTATTCGTTTTATATGTATTTCAAATGTAGATTTCCTTATCATTCTTATTTTTCCCTTCATCAAATAAAAAGCTTCCCGTTTTTTTGTGTAATTTGAAAAGTGTGTGACAAAAGCCTATCTTGTTATCATTTA
>CVRI01000035.1:292166-315530 GCA_900005825.1 Clunio marinus | reverse complement strand
AATCGAGTTGAACGGAACATTTGCCCATCTCTGTCATCAAATAAAAAGCTTCCCGTTTTTTTGTGTAATTTGAAAAGTGTGTGACAAAAGCCCTTCTTGTTATCATTTAAAGGCCATCTAATCGAAAAAAAAAATACGAGGCCAAAAATTTTATTTGAAATTTCTAATTTACAATGATTTTCACTTTTTTTTTATCTTCATAGTTTTTATTTAACTATCTAAATATAAATCTATTTTGTTTATTAAATTGAACTTTGGTTAATAGGAAAAACAGCCAAGGTGGGGCTCAGAATAATCTCTAAACTTTTCAGAAAACAGCTGAACAATAGATAGTTTAGTTTCAATAAGAATAAATGAGTGAATGAGTTGATCAATGCCCGTTCATGTGAATGTGTATAGTGGCGGTGACGCTCATAAATTCTTATTTTACATTCTCTGTTCTAGCACGGTACTATTATTTTTACATACTCATAGTAAAACATGCTGAGTTACATAATATGAAATATTGAATTAGTATTCCAAAGTATTGCAAACGAGTCAGGTCAAGAAAAAAAATGAAACTGAACAAAATTTAGGTCAAATGAAAATGTCGGAACGTGGAATCATATACTGGAAATTTGAGAATCAAGCAGAACTGCATCTCATTAAATCAGCAGAATTTCTATATGAGAATTAGAAACAAATTTGAATGGAAACATGTTCCTTTTTGTAGAATAGTTAATTAAATATCTATTTACAATGGCTGGAAAATGTGATAACAATAAAAACACTCCCTGAAAAACCGAGTTCAATAGTGAAAAATAAATAACCTGATGATCAGCCCTGATCAATAATCATTGGAATTCACAGGGAATTTCCAATTCATTAAATCAAAATTCTTAGCCCCATATTTCAATACATTTTCAAAAGCAGAAGTTAACAAGAGAAATTTTATTGATGAAATAATACGGTTACTTTAATGATTATTACTGTAATTAATAATTGAGAAAAGAAATCATAATTTATAATTTATATTTTTGTTATTATAAAAGTTAAACATTATTCTTATCATTTTAATCGCATACACTTAGATATTAAGAAACATTTTAGTTTTTCTTGTATTTTCTCTCTTTTTTCGTTCACTATTACAATATATGTAGACTTTCGTTCTTTCCTTTCATGAATGAAAAAGCTTAAAAATTTATATTTAATTAAAGATATTTCTAAGAAAATTTTCTTAATTAATAAATATCCATTTCGTTAAAAGTCGCTTATATCCCTGTAAATTCAATTTAACTTCATGTCTGGTTCCGCCATTTATTTAATCATTTTGAAAGTGTAAGTGTTTTACTAAGCTTCAATTTTGGTTTTTACAACCTCCCATTCAACCGTTTGCAAGTTGATAAGATAACTTTTTTTTTCTTTTGAGTTACTATTTTGTCGACTAAGCACATGATTTGCAACGTGTGAATAGAAATTGTTCATAGTGAATGTTGATAGGATATTTTAAAATAAAAAACGAGAGTGTTCTACTTTCATGGTTGAAAGTTGGATTCGTGACGTTCGTTTTTATTTCGCTGTCGATGATGTAATAACATCGGACAGATCAGACTGCAGATAATGTAGCAGAGTTATTTTACAGTTTAGAAAGCTGTGAGTCATACCCACCAAACAATCTTCCAAATTATTATTATTCAATTTTAACATGATTGAAATCTTCTTGAACAATATTAAGAAGGAAAAAAAATTAAAACCTTGAATTTTGTGTTAAATGAGCAGAGGAAGTAGCAGAGGTTATATGAGCTTTCAGAAAAAATATACTATAAGTAGCTAGATGGGCTTACTTGTATTTTAAATTAAAACTCATAATTTCATTGATGTCCTTCAATCATCCTTGATTTCTCTTTTTCACAACACTTTTAAAATATATTTAAAAATGTTTCTCTTAAAAAGTAAGTATTGATTTG
The DNA here is from genome assembly GCA_900005825.1 of Clunio marinus. Lineage (NCBI taxonomy): Eukaryota > Metazoa > Arthropoda > Insecta > Diptera > Chironomidae > Clunio > Clunio marinus. The sequence goes on along the minus strand of CVRI01000035.1, from coordinate 313,584 downwards.
GTTTACTGTCGTTTTGTAATTCTGCAATTTTTGTAATGCTTGTGAAAAATTATATTGCACAAAACTTTGTTGGAAGGCAGAAAATTATGCTAAACTAGCGTATATGTCGTTGAAGTCTTTTTTTTTGCGAAAGAATATAAAAAGAGTTGTTTGAAATCTTTGTAAGTATTTGCGCTTTATTGAGCAACAAAATTGCAAAGCTGTGAATGCATTGATAGAAAAGTAAAAAAAAATGCAATCGAACGAAGTGAATCTCGTCGTGGCTCTCAAGTGAGATGTTCCATGTATACAGAAATAAAAATACTGATGCGATTGTACAATGAAAATTATTGTATAAGAAAAACTAGGTTAGTGAAAGTATTTTTTTTTAATTTCGCTTTCAATATACAGCACAATGCTTTATTGTGGAGTTTTGTTAACCATCGAAGTATGAAGTAACTTTAACTTTATGTATTATGAAAATATGCAACATTATGTATACGAAAAAACTGGTTTCGTCACAAGCTCAGCATGTACAATTGAATGTGACACACATGAAAGAGAATTGAACAGCGCTATGTGGCTTTCTTCGTTTCTGACTGTTCGCTTGTAGTAAGTTTTGATGATTGGGCCACTTTCATTATATGTTGTGAAGTTGAGAGCGTATTAAATCTCTTTCTATCTCATTCATCACGCAGCGTAAGACGCAGCGCATGTAATCGAAAGCGAAGGTCAGTAATTCACGACGATATTTTCAGTTTCTTCTTTTCCCTCCAAATCTTTTTCGCTCACGTCTAAAAGCGCTATTGTATAAAATACTTCCGTGACTCTCTTTGACGAAAAGACGAAAATTTAAAAAGAAATATCTTTTCTTCATTCACACTAAATACATTAGCAACATATGTATTTCTTTATATATTTAACTAGATATCTTTGCTTTTTTCTTGGTTTCTTTTTGCAATTCCCGAGAGAGTCAATACTTTACTAATGGAACACCTCTACTTTACTTTCATTTACTTGCATATAGTACGTTTGCATAGTTTATTGAATAAACTTTTTTCACGATTTTTTTTCGCCCCCAATAAATCTTTTAATTAAATATCAGGCACTTTCAATAAGCAGGTTTTTTTTCATGGCATTAGATAAAAACACTCTGTGAATTAAATGCATGATCATCATTAATGCGAAATGCAATCGCATTTCCTGCTTCAAATCCATCATTTAAAATGTAAAAAATTTCAGAAACTAGATGAATCATATTTAAAAATAAAAAAAGGTCTATGGAATTATCCAAAGATTTTTCTAACCTAAATTATATTTATGCTAATGTTTTAATCTAAACCTGGAAGTTTATGCTTTGGTACAATTTTTTCAAGATTTTAAAAGTTCAAGACTTGAATGTTTCGTTAGTAGAATTTTTTTTTCTATTTGTTAAAAAAGAAAACTTTTATTATTGCATTTTGTTTTCTTGTGCTTTTCTTCAGCCTTTGCCACATCAATTTGAATAAATATTACACAAGAAAACGCGACTTGCAAAAGCTTTTTTTCTGTTTTATATTTTTCACTCGCTTAAGAAATGACGTTGAAGATTTTGCAATTTCTCGACTTTTGGATTACTTTTATTGTTTTATTGCGTGTAAAAAAAAGGAGAAGAAAATTAAAATTTCTTCACAGAGAAGTCGGTTGTTAAGCGATATTGCATAACTTTGAAAATTATGTTTCTTTGCGGTCTGGAAAACAAAAGAAACTCTTTTTTTTGCTTTATGAGACCTTTCAGAGCATTTTTGTTTTGTTTTCTTATTGTTTCTTTTTTTTCTCTCGTAGCACTACTATTGGGAAAGGCATTTAAGGTAAGTTTGGCTTTGATGTTCTACTTTTGACGTTGTTACCTAAGCGCTACTTATAAGTACTACTTTTTTTTACAAATATATATTATTTTAGTGAGAAATTTAAACGACAAATTCTCTAACAAATAAAAGTTGAATCATTCTTTATAAAGATGATCAAAGCAAATTTTCATTAAATTCTTTATAGTCATCAGTAAGGCAATCGAAAAATTCGTTAAGGGTTTGATATCTACATGTAATGAAAAGAAATTAAAGCCATAAATATTTCTCTTTGCAATTTTAAACTACAGTTTTTACTAACATAGGTAAACTGAAATTGAAGTTGCACTTAAATAAATTGCATAACAACGAAAAAATTACTTTTTTCTCAACCATTGCAATGCATTGCATTAAATCGCGTTGCAATCCGGTTGAAATTAAAAACAGTGTTTTGATGCCTTTTTCTTTTAGATTTTTGCGAAGCAAGCAGTTTATGGCTGTATTTTTGAAAATGAATTAAGTGCATTATTGTCGTAGGAGGGGTAAAGTGCATTTGCAGAGAACTTATTTTACGTTCTCTTGAAAATGCAATGAAAGGAGAAATATCAAGCATAGAAAAAACTATCTAGTTCTCAAAGATCATTAAAATTAATACATGTCAATATCTTAACTTATGATAGTTCAACCCATATGGAATTTTATATTTTAAATTTGATTTTTATGAAAATTGTGTAGGCTTTCAAAACATCCTCAAATTTTTTTCATTTCTGTGACATACACTTTATTTTTTCTGCTGTTTAATATTTCAAATGAAGATTGAAACTGTCATGTTTGAAGAAAAATATCTAATTTATGATTTTAGATTTTTTCTTTCATGATATTATGTGTGCATCCTTATTCTTTCCCTACTTTCATGTTCTCCTTAGTTTACCCTAAATTTTTCTCTCCCTCGTAATTCTCGTTTCTGATTGGTGCATTCATCATTAAAAAAAGGATATGGACACATAAAACTTCTCTTTGGTCGACATTTTTGTCGTTTTTTCTTAAGTAGACTGTTTTATGACTTTTTAGTCGTCTTTGTTAATGGATGAATTTTTGTATTTTATTTTTATTTTTTGAGAAATTGAGTTCTAAGCACATCATAAACAAATAGATGGCGTTACTACGTTGTTTCAGCAAATGGCAATTGTTTATTTACGTGATTTAACTTTAAAATTCAGGAATGTTTATGATAATTTTACAAAATGCACTTATCATTAAAATTAAAAAGAAAAAATTAACAAAAAAAGCTGAGTTTACTTGTACTAAAAAAATTAAAAACATCAAAAGAGTCAAATCAATATCTTAATATTCATTTGAAGTTAATGAAGTATTGATCTCTTTTTCAATTTCAAGGAATAATAAAATAAATATTTTAAATCTAAATTTATAGCTCACCTGCTTGATGATCCAATGTGATTGATTATTTGGTACCGCGGGTCACAACAAAAAAAATTATATAAAAATTGTTCAGTGAAAACACAGTTCAACTGAAATTTGGAAATCAATTTTTTTAATTATTTTTATTCAACACGAAACTAAGAGGAAAGAGTCAACAGTTGCTTATTGCGTCTTTCTTTGCTTACAACTTTTAGATAATCATAATTTTTCGTCACTGTTTGTAATTTTTCCAACGCTTCTTACTTCTTTTCTTTTCTTAAAATAGGTTTTAATCAGAAAAAAAATATTTATCACTGAAAGTGCGATAGATATGAGTCATAAAAAACAATCCGTATCGGCTGCCCTTGTTGAATTATCCATATATTTTGATATTTTGTACGATCGACAAACTATTCCTGGGTGTGAGGCACGTTTTCAGTGCTCGTTGGGAGATTGCAACATAGCTGCTTAACCTTTACATCATATCATAACGAAAGTAATGTTACTAATACTCTTTATTGAGCTTTTTACACTCTCTCACTGTGTTTGAGTTCTTATGTAACCGCCTTCAAATCTTCCAAATTACTTAACAATCGTGTTAAAGTTTTTATATTACAAAATCGTTTATTATGTGAAACCAAAATGTAAATGAAAGTAAAAGTTTTTTTTTCTGTTTTGAAAAAGTGGAAAACAGAAAATGTGAAGGTTTGGTTCGCTTGAAGTTCGATTTTTATAAATATACATATATTTTTTTAAGTTGAACTTTTTACTTTTCTTTCATTCACTGCTCTTCAATTTACGTTTTCTTAGTTTTCGCTGACAGAAAAAATGATTGTTTAATGTCACTATGACTGTGATGAATTGAGCGATTTCATCTGCAATTTTAATCGGAGCTTTTAATGCTATGTCATAACATTTATTGTGATTTTTTCCTTTCGAATAGTTTTTCACTTTTAAAAATTAATTTTTATTTTCTTCTTCACTCACTTCCACGCGTCGATCGTGGCCATGAAGAAACTTAAAAATATTTTAGAAATTTAATCCACATTTGCGTTGGTCTCTCCCTCTCTCTCTTTCTTTCTTTCTTTCTTTCTCTTTTGACTTGCACCAAAATCGCAATTCACAAAGGCATCCAGAGATTTCCTTTTCACCAAAGCACTTCGAGAAAGGATTGGATTTTATTTTCACTTCCAACCGTGGAAAAAGTCAACCGGAGAAAACTCAAAAAAACGAAAGTGGGGCAGAAAAAACTTATCAAATTGAAACATAAAATAAAACAACAAAATTAAATTAAAAAATAAAATAAATCCCGAGAACCGAAGTCGCTCTACGCGCTTACACGGTCGAAAAAGAAAAAGAACTAAAGTAAAAAAGTTTTCATTATTTTTTTTTCATTTGTCTCTCGCTACATAGAGTAAGCTCGAAGAGTGTTAGTAGGTCTGAAGTTTTGCGAGTGTTGGTAATGAGTGCTCTCAAAAAATGTGTTTTGCTGCTGCTGAGAAATTCAATTTCAATGATCAACCAACTTGAACACATTGAAATTCAACTTTGTATGGAGTAATGAATGGAATGAAATAAGCGCAAAAATTTATCGTCGTAGTATTTCATATTTCTTTTTGTTCATCGAATTTCGTTTTATGTGTAGAAAAACAGCGAAAAGTTATGGGTAGGAGTATGTATATACGTTCTATTTATTTGATGTTATGCTCAATATTTTCCGTCTTCATAAAATTTATTCTTAATCGTATTCGTATACTCGAAAAGAAATTGCATATATAGGAAGTAAATCCCTTCTGACTCGAATGTTAATGATGTAGGACAATTAGAAAATCATCAAAAGCTGTAAATATGGTCTTTTAACACTCAGTATTTTCCCTTTCAGCACTTTAATTTCATTACATTTCATGTTGTTTCATTCCGCTTGAATGAAAGATGAACTCATCAAAAAGATCTTTAAGGCTTGATATGTAGATGAGAGAAACGTTAAAAATGAAGCAGAAAAGAGTTTTGTAAGCAGCCATACATTTCACTTCGCCGTTTGATATTTCTTAATGGCACATTTTCAGAATCATGAAATGACGTCAGCCTTGATCGCTAAAGCGACGACGTAGAAAAATTTCTCAGAGACAGGAAAGAAAGAAACACGACAAAAAAAACAAACGCGCGACACAATCGACAATAGATTACGATTGCTGCCCAAATAACTCTTCTTGCGAAAAAAAAACAAATATTTTTTACAGAAAGAGAGGTATAGCTTAACTGAGTCACACAATGGCCACGACATAAAACAATGTAGCTACAAATTAAAAAATAAAAACAAGAGTTTTTAAAAGGAATTTTTAAAATATTATTTGGGTACAGCAGAGTGCAAAATGCTTAAAATTCAAATCCTCTTGAGAAAATTGTTTGCAACACTAATTAATTGATTTTTTTTTTAACTATTATAAGTTATGATAAAAGGATCCAATGGAACATAAAATTGAAATATAAAAAACATTAATCGAACCAAAAAAAAATTAGATTATTAAGTTGTGTTAACTAAAAATTACAAAAAGCTTTCCAGTTTCTTTCTCTCTTCCCATTTCTAATCGCCATTCGAAAATAACAAAATGTGAAATGTTTAAGCGCGTAATATGAGACATGACTTAATGTGTGTATATATTAAAGCCAACTTCGGCGGCACATACAACAGCATATGTGTTACACCATTTCATTTCTCTCACGTAACATCGACCTTGAAATTTTTTTCTCCCTTTTTTATATTCATTGGATTGTTCCACCAAAAATTGAAGTGAGTTTCATAGAAAAGTCGACTTTTTAGCGATTCCAATTGCGATCATCACTAACTTTCTGTTTTTCTCTGTCGTTTTAAAATATTTATTTACATTATAAGAGGGACAGAGCATAAGAATCGGAGAGAAATTATTATATAAAATCATCTGTTACCCCTTTTCTGCTTTTTTCTCTACTCTCAAAAATAAATGCGGACAGGAAGAGAAAACTTAACTATATGCGAAGTAAGAATGTGGCATGAATGAAAGGGACGTTAGATGAAAAACAAGATGTTCCTAGCACAAAATCGGCGAAAGAAATTTGCACATGTAAAATGGTAATATAAATTATTCATATTTTCATAGGGTTAAACTTTTATACTTTCACAGAATCACGCAAGCAAACCAAAATGAAAGTAAAACAAAAAAGTTCAATGCGATGCTTAGTCAAAGTTCTATTTATAGAAAATATAAATGAAAACTAAATGGGTTTGTGTGGACCCTTGAATATGATTTTCAACAGGTTTCATCTGTGATGAGGACAAGGAAAAGGCTGATGTTTTATATTTTTAGATATATCTACGATAAATTGGAAAAGAAAATTCTTTTTCCACCTTTTGCTAATAATAAATCCATAAGAAATTTTCCTTTTTTCGCCTTTGCACATTTTCTTTTGATGAATCCAGGAAAAAGATTTTTTTAACATTATTTTAGCTTGAAGGAAATGTAGGTAAGTGTGTGTGATACTTCTTGTAAACGTAGAGAAAATTAATAAAAACATATCGAGGAAAGTTACAAATATTTATTTCATCTTAGATTACGCCATCTACATCTATATATCTCTCGTTCCCCTCCAAAATGAAAAAAAAATTTCATCACTTTCAGATTATTATATTCCGGCTGGTTGGGCGACAAATTAAACAACTAAAAAACGACACGACTAACACAGTAATAATCATGAAATAACCTTGAAAAACGAAATAATAGTTTCTCTCTCGTATGTGAAATTTACTTTTCATTTTTCCATTATTTCATGTATTTAAGTAGATCTTTTAAATGATTCATGTATGTGTGGTGAAAAACAAGAAGAAAATATCGTGAATTTCTAACAGAAGACCCTCAGATTTCCAAAATTAGATGAAATGGAGGGTGAAATTGATGTAGTTTGCAAATAAATTTTTATTTTTATAATAATTTTTACACAAACATTTCTATTTTATAAAATTTTATATCACATGGAAATTATTCTCATTTCTTTTAAAAAGAAATTGGTAAAATTTATTGCAAGGAATAAACAAAACATACATTGAAGTTTTCAAGCACTTCTTTAAAAAGTAATCTTATTGGCCTCCGAAACTTTAAAAACTTACAGATTAAAACTTATTTAATTTTATCATCGTAATTATTTTAGTGATAAGATGCGAAGCTCAAACCTTATGCTACAATCATCGTTAACTTCCGTAGTTTGTCAAATAACTTATCATAATAAATGTTGATTTTTTTCTTTTTACTTTTTAAAACACCTTTAGAAAATATGTTTCTTATAACAAACTTGAATGAATTTTAAGCATATGAAAATCTAAGATCGAAAGTGCTTCCATGACACATGAAATGTCAGACATGAAAATCAGACCGATAATTTACGCAACTAAAGAATAAAAAAATGAAGTGTTAAAATCAAGATATTTTCAATCATAATAATTTATTGTGTCCCCTTAGTTATTGGATCTTTTGTTACATTAAGTATGAATCTTATAAAAACAGAGACAAGAATCATTTAAAGCTTTTCAATCTAAGACTTCATTTCTTTCGAACTTAGATAAATGCAGGAAACAGAGTCGTGATGTAAAACTATTTCAATGTCTTATGATGATTCTCGAGTGGGGATAGCCTTCGTAGCATCCTTGCTTTCTTGTTTATTCAAACGTGGAACTAAAAATCCGTAGTGAAATATATGATACTAAATATTTCTTATGATAAAAAGTAGTGTAGCTATATCAATAAATTTTATGTATTATAACTTAAGAAATTAAAATCTGTAAGTCATGACATTGAAAGACATTTGAAGTATTGATTCTATATGGCTAACATCGTTATTGAATTAAATAATCGGCGTCATCAAAAAATCTTATGAAGAGTTGTTGAATATTAGAAAAGCGAAATTTGTTTAACATTTGAGTGTAAAAATTGTGGTGCTAATTAAAATATGAAAGAAAAAAAGAAGAGTTTGGACGATGCACACGAAGACAGCAAACGTCCAAAAAGCAAAGTTATTTTCGTGAACCAAGCAACAAAGGAACAATTACTACAAAAATGATTGCCAAAGAAAAAGAGCCAAAGACATTCAAAAAAATTTGTAAGATCACCTTGAAGATGTTTGAAACCTACAAAAATAAAGCAGCAACATCGACTATATTAAAATACGAAATTAAATTACTTTTTGTTCCATCTCTCTTCTGATTTTCCAAAGGTATTGTGAGTCGTGGTTGTGAGTCTGCTAGCTGTGTTGCTGTGGATACTCGCTTCTTTATGTTGTTCGTTCAGCCATCCATTAATCAAAAGACGAAATACAAATTTGAATTTAGAAAGAAATTTTTTTTCGAATGTGTGCTTGCTTTTTGCCAAACATCACGGAATTCAACTCGGCACAGAGCGTTTTCTTCTTATTTCTGTTGAGCACCGTAAGAACTGCTGAATTTGGGTATTCATTCTCTTTTTCTTTCGTGTGTTTCATCAACAATTTTTGATTTGTAAAAGAAAAAAATGTTTCTTTTGCACATGAGGAAGAATTAAGACGAATGAGAATATGACTTTTCAATAGATATTCCGTGAGGTTGTTAATGGCAAGCGCTTAAGACGAATCGTCAAGGTTATTTTATCGGCAGAAATGCTGCGTCCGCTCATTTAATTCGGCAGACATTGTACGAATTAAGATTTGAACTTCTCCTAAAGAGTTCAATAGAAATGAACAGAACAATGCAGCTTTAAATCCCTCGATAATTTTCTGATTTATTTTTAATATTTAATCAAAGAAAATTCTGCAAGTTTTTTGAATTGTGTAACTTATATGATATTGGTGTGATATGAAAATAATTATCTTCAATAAAGGGTTTCAAGAGTTTCTCAACATCTCCTTCGAGTGCCTAACAACTAATTTTAAAAAACGTGATAAGTCACACAATAGCACAAAACTAAGACGAACAGTACATTTTACGGTCGTCTTAACAAGAATGAAAATGTGTTAAGACGGTCTTAAGATATCTCAAAAGTAAGCCTTTCATCTTCGATACAGAAGGACAAAAAATGAAAAGAAAAAAGTAGATTTTTAAGAATCAAATTTTTGAATCTGCAGTAGACACAAAAAAATCTCAATCGAAAGATTCGCCTTGTTTAATCCGTTGAAACCTTTATGATTACAGTTTTCTTCTTTTATATTCTTTCTTTATTTGCTTCTTTTCTTCCCTTTTTTTTTAAGTTTTTTCTTGATCAGATTTTTTGATATGTATTTTCTTCTTTCATATTATTGTTGCTGACTCCTTTATCGTGCACTCGTCTGGAGAGTACGCGCGAAGAAAAGGTAAGAAAAGATGAAATTGAAATTGGTTATTATATGATGTTTTCACTGCTGGTAAGCATGAAGCAAAGAAAAATATATAGATATAGATATATATATAAAAACATAAACATATTGACCTTGAAGAACCTTTTCAGTTTAATTTTTTTTTCATTCTTATTGATGCAAAAAAAAGAGAAGCAATTCGAGAAGACGGGAACAAAAAGAAGTGATTTTCGAAGTAACTTAACACAAAACAGAAGAAGAGATTTCTCAACCTTTTTCTCTATATGATTCTGTCTCATTTTTTTTGATGAGATGGATGGCTGACACAAGGCAAAAATATTTGACTGTCCATCACTAGAAAGAATGACTAAAAACTTTTTATTTCACAAAAAGAAATATTTATGGCACATGAAGTCTTAAGAACTTTATCAGTGAAATTCGTTAAAGAGTTTTTGAACTAACCGAAACTAGGTTACCTCGATAGTTCAGTTTATGGAGCTTTCTCTGTACTTTGTTCTACTTCACAAAGCATGAAAAGTCAGTCTTTTTAGTTTGACAATCGATATATTGAAGAAGGATATTAAATATAATAAGCACTAAAATTGTGAATATCAGAAAGAAATTTTTAGATAATGCTCTTGACATAAGTTTTGAGTTTTTAGGATTTTTTAAAGCCAAAGAAAAAACATCAGAGGAACATCACATCTATGCAGAATTTATATATGTAAATAGAAACATATTTATGGAAATAGTAATTCAGTCTATGGAATTCTTTTTCTTTTCAAATGCAATGCTGTTTAATAAATATTACAGATACATTTAATTTGACTGCCATAAAGCTTAATAAAAAGCTCTATATTTTCCCTCTTTTGTCCTCTGTAATGCTACTTTCGATTTCTACTTTATACCGTATCTAGTTCACAATTCGAAGGTTTTCGTTTTTCTTAATGCAATAAATATGAAAAGTAAAAACAGAATTAAATCGCTTTTACACTTGAAGTTTTTAAAGAGTGATTCGAAAAATATTAAATAACATTTTTATTGTTGTTATTTAAAACCATCTTGTGAAAGTTTAAACCTCAATCTATTCCTATTTTTTTATTTATATATTGATTTTTGATTTAGAAAACATCTTATAGAAAATAACAATCGGCATCACGACCATTTTGTAAGCAAAATATAGATAAATTTTTTATAGCATGAGAAATCATATATATGAATCTTTTGTTAAAAGATTGGAACCAGTGAACTTGGAAATTTGATCAATTTTGAAGTTAGTTATTTTCCTCTGTTTTATGCTATCTTATGTATAGATATCAAAACCGATAACCGAGAACCGATAACCGGCTGTTTTTTTCGGATATTCGAGTACTAGGTTAACCGAGATTTCTTTCGGTTAACCGAAAAATAACCGAAATTAGCGAAATTTACTCCTATTAAAATTTTTTTTCGCAAATTGTTTCGTTTTTTTGATTGTTCTTGGCTAAAAACGAATTCATGTTTAGTGATATGCATTTTTTTCTTTAAAAATAATTTATTTTTGTAAAATTCTCTTAATATTAAAATCAAAGATACTAAAAGCCAAAAAATCTTTTTTTTTTAAGTTTTTGTATATTTTTGAGTCAGAAGCAAGCAAAGTGCAATAAATGTATCAGGGAAAGAGTAGAAATATGCATAACAAGCATTCTTTTTCATTTTTTATGATGAAAAATCAAATTTTCATGACTATTTTAAGATTTCGGTTAACCGTAGGTTAACCGAGTTTCTCTGTTTCGGTTACTAGGTTAACCGAAATCTTAAAAATACCGGTTAAAAAATATCTATAATCTTATGTAATATTGCTGTTAAACATTTGAATATCTTTCTGTAATTAAGTACCTACTTTGCTTTCCATCAAGAATAAATATTTTTCGATACACAAGTTGCGAGGTTTTCAAATGATAAACAAAAAAAGACTTCTTAACTAAGGCGTTAGTAGAAGAACGAAGAAAGAGAAAAAGAAAAATAAAATTCTCATGGTTACAACTGCCATGTCTGCAACCGAAACACATACGAAGAAGAAAATAAAGCGGCGATCGTCTGGAAGAAATGGCGAAGAATGTCGAGTAAAAGCCTTTAGACATTATAAGAAGAGGTCAACCAAAAAGAAATCGAAAGTAAAGCAATAAGAGCCAGACTTAACTATACGGTAAACAGCGCAAGACGAAATCTTCGATATCATTTTAAGAATAAGAAGAGAAAAAGGAGCGAAAAAAATAAGATATGAAGGAGACACGAAAATATTTTCTTTGAATATGTTCGTTGCTGTCGATTATCTTCTTCTTTTTGTAAATATTTCACATCTCGTGCGTTGAAACCTTAAGAGTTTCAAAGATTGTTTTTGTTAAATTGGTTTTATAAAGAAAAGCGAAATAAAAAGTTATAAAACTTCAAATTTTATGTTAAATTACGCTTGCAACTTTACCTTTTTTTCAGTAAAATAAAAAAATTAGTATGAAAATTTCCACCCAAGACGATTCTAAATATTTCCCTTGGATGTTTTTTTTTTGTTTGAAAGTACAAGCTAAACATTTTATGATTAAAGATGACAGCATGACTTAGATATTTATTTGATACTTTTCAAAGAAATGAAATTTTGTATAAAAAATTCTGATTCTTTGAATATACAAATATCTAAACAATTATATTCATGAAGAAGTATTTTCCTACCTTTAATAATTTTTGTTTTGTGAAACTATTTTCTATTCTGAAATGTAGCAATTTGTCTTTCTTTGGCAGGAAGTTTTATTGAATATTTCTAAGAAGATCAGAAATCATTATTACCATTCGTCATTACCAACAATTTATCAAAAACAAAAATATACGACCAAACTGTCATAATATTTATGATTCGATTTCATCGTTCCTTAACTTTGAAAAATCATGCAATTGAGTTTTATACCATTAAGTCTTGCAAACGCATTATCTCTCTAGCATTTCTAAATAATAAAAAGACAAAATGTGTTACTTACAATTGCCCATGGAATAAATAAAATTTCTCAACAAAAACTTGAAAGTCATCATCATTTAATTTTTCAAAATCCACAAAGTGCATTTTTCTCTCTTTTCATTTATTTCTGCATTTCTAGTTTGCGTTTAAAAGTTTTGTATTAGGAAATCCACAACTGCATTTATTGTGCAAGAGAATTTTTCAAGTTGGAAAAATTGATGCATTGCAAAATAAACGTCTCATACCTGTTCAAATGGGGTGCTGAGGTTCATTTTACACTTACTTATTTTTATTTAGTATGAAGCTCTCTGTATCTCTATTAAAAGAGATGTTTTTCTTCGTGAAGTGATTGCAAGGTGCCCGCTAAGAGAGAAGCCAATCATTTTAACTTTGGCTCAAGCTTTATTTTTTTCTGTTTGCTTCATGACACGACCTATAAATTGTAATGGTATAAGCTTTAGTGTGAGCAAAATAATAATATTAAAACATTGCTTTAAGTAATGATGGAATAGGTTAGTAGGTTCTTTTCAAACGATTTGAAACTCTTTCGAGCGCGACTTTTGCTTGATCTCCCACCTTTTTTTTATTTTCTGAGATGCTGATTTTGATTTCGTCATTGAATGCATAAATGCAAATTCTTCACTGTACATTGATATTAGTGTTTGCAGTGCACATTGAAATGCTATAGATATTTAGTATAACATAGTAAGTAATACATGGAACATTTCATTACAAGTTTTTACTTTTATTTAAGATTATAAATTAAAAGATAAATTCTGCAATTTTTCCTCTTGCTGCTATATCTGAATACTGAAAGCATTTCATACATTTTATGGTATTGTCCATTCACCTTTTTCTATTTTCTTTCTAAAGTAAAATTCAAAGAATTCTGTAATTCTTCATTTCTTTATGACTAAATCTATTAAAGACGGAATCCTTGGAAAACAAAATTGCATCATAAAAACTCTTTTACTCTAGTTACAAACATTTAATAAGAGCAGAGTATAGATCTCAGTTCTTTGAAAAATGTACCAAAAAAAAACATTCTATTCTACCATTTAGTTGAATGAAACCGAAAAAGTCATAAAACAATCAAAAGAGTAAAAGATCTAGTGTAATTGTTTTATTGCTGTCGATTTATTTTTCTTTTCTCCTTTTTTTCGTATGGATTTTAAAATAATTTAAAGGCTTGAAATATGCAAAACATATTTCCCTGAAAAATAATGTTACAATTATTTATTTATCCGTAACAAATTTGTTTGCTTTAGTACTTTATGGATAGATAATGTTACGAGAGCAAGGTCAAAACTCTATGTATGTTGTCAAACAGTTCAACAAGAAAGGGAAGAGTTAAAAATCTTCAAAACGAAATTAGTTGCGAAATGTTTTATTTTTATGAGTTTTCAATTCATGTTCGTATAAAAATACAGAATTTATACTTCTATCATTTGTATTCTTATTTATAAAACTTCGTGAACCTTTTCAAATGAAATATGAAAAACCTCTTCGTTGGTCATATTATGAATATATGTTGTTTGGACGACGACTCAGATTGAAGGCATCAAGGGTGGAATAAAAGTATCAAATTAATAAAAAGTAAATAAAAGTTCTAAAATAAATTTCTACATTCTCATTTACATTTTCGATGATATGACTGGTATGTATGCTTTAAGAATTGTAATATCTAAACAATAAAATGAAAACGTTAAATAATTTATTAAATAATTACATAGTTTCTTTTAATTTATTTAAGAAAGCATGAACCCTATTCAACTTTCATTGAATACTTATATAAATTTAATGTTAACGAGGTACAGATCCTCTAAAAAGGATAGTCATACATAACAAGGAGAAAAAACGTTTAGAAAGGGCAAACAAAAGAAGAAGTACGCCCTGTATGGGGCGATTTGATAAAAAATGTTACGAAAACATTAAAACATTGAATTTGATGTTTTGTGATGCTTAAGAAAAAGCAAAACATCAAAGTGTAAATATATCAATCTCTTGAGAGTGTCCGGTACGAAAAAAACATCGCAATTCAACAATTTTTTTTTGTATTTTAAAACCTTTTGTTTAGATGTCGCTGTTTTCGTACTAAGTAGCAACATACTTTTTAAAAACAGAAATGGCATTAATGAATTTCACTTTAATCATAATATTTAAATCTCCATAATTAAAATAAAATCATTTTTAGAAATATCAGGCAATTCTCCAAATTTGAACTCTACCTTCAATTCTCCGAGAATTTGAAAATAGTGGGTAAAATGCTTAAAAAAGTCCAAATGGTTATTTCTTGTAAAATTCAGTCCAAATGGCATTGGTAGACTAAGTGAAAAGTTTCTTCTTTGATAATCTCTGATAATCGAAATCTACATAAAAATTATTCCTAATTCGAACAAAGCTTATAACTCGTTTAATAACAAGAGAAATAGCCTCATCAAGTTGATACAAGAAGCTTTTGACCGACCGGAGGAATTGTGAGAGAAGGAGACGAGAATGATTTTTTTTTTTTCAATTTTAAGGGTGTATTTTTTTTGTAAAGGTGAATCTGAGATTTGATAACGATAGAGAGTATTCATTGCATATGAAAAACTTGTTGAAATCGTTTCATGAAGCGAAGTTGAAACATTCAATATAACGTAATTGTTTGAGATAAGCTGGAGAAAATATAACATGAGAATCGGAAAAGTTAAAAGAATATTGAAGTGAAAGATATGAAAAATACTAATAACAAAAATAATAACCTATACATTAAGAAAATCGATATAAAATAATTTTTCTTGAAGTGAAAAGAAAAAATCTCTTAAGAATTAAGGCAACTAAATGTTGCATTGTCTGAATGTTGTAATAGTTTTTACATAGTGAGAAAATATTGGACTGTCGATAAGACGATAAGAAATTTAAAAACATCCAAAGAGAGAAAGAAAGAAAGAGGACAAAAAAAATGAAAAAAGATTTTCAGTCACTTGAACCGATGATAATGAATACACATACATAAGAGAAGAAAGGAAAAAATATCATACACTTATTGCGAAGACGGTGAGCACCTTAGAAAGTTTTACTTTTTATCTTGTACATATGTCTGACTTAAGAGTTTTCTATTAGATTCTCAGTTGATTAATAAGAGGTTTTCATCAATTCTGTTTAATATTTTGACTAGTTCTCAGAAAACAGAAAAAGAGTGTAACTGGATAATCTAAAAAAAAATGAATAACCTTTTTATTATCTAAAATGTAAATAAGTTAATTTAAAATATCACGATTCTTATTCTCAAAGAAATTTCATATTTTTTTTAGATATATAGAAATTATATTTACATATTTTGGATTCTTAAAATGAATCACATAGATTTGAATACTTCCCATGTTTATTTTTAAAGTTTTTTTAATATTATTTCGAAAATTAACACTTTTCTTCCCACTCCACACATTGCATATATCTGAGATAAATTCAGAGTCTAACTCTCTAGATATATTTATTGTCAATGTGATGTGAGAGATGATTTTCCCTCTCAGAGCTCTGTTTTCACCTTCTAAATTTATTTAAGAATGCTTGTATTTATGATTAGGTATCTTTCTGAAAAAATGCAGCATCAAATGTCAAATATGCGTAACATCTAATTTTCCTAAATGAGTTCGAATAAGCTCTTATAAATATCTTTTGTATTTAATATCTACATATTCCGTAATTTTTGTGATAGAATGAGCGATTGTAAATGTTTTTGTTTTTCATATTATTTAAATTTGACATTTATTGAACAGATAAATTAAGATTTGATTTAATGAAAACAATTTATTTGACCAGAGAAAGTTAGTAGAAACTTATTTTGCATAATAAACAATCAGATATTCGTGACATTTCTTTTAAATACTATTTAGGTAGTAAAGGGTTTTCAAACTTTTGGCATCTTAAAAAAATCATGTTGGTTCTAAATTAGAGTTAACACTTAAATATTAACATCAGATTTAAATCTAACCATAAAATATCTTGATTCTGAATTTACAACTATTTTTGTATTTCTTTTTGCTTTGCTTTGATTTATTAGTAAAATCCAAAAAAAAAAAATTTTTCGTTTTTTTATTTTAAGAGTCACTTCACACTCTCTCATAAGATATTTTTTATTTCTTTTTTCCTGTTATTTTTAGATATCACCAAAAGAGCTTCAAAGAATTTTCCAATATTAAAAGCCGAATTGAGAACGTGAAAAAGAGAAAGAAGGAAAATATAGTGGTCACGAAATAGTCACATTGGAATGTTCAACTATACTTAAATACAAGACCCCTTCCCCTCTACTCCCTCCTGAAATTGAAGCTGAAACTGAATTTTTAGTTAACAAGAAAGTTTTTTGCAAGAAAAAAAAGATTGAGAAAAGAGATCAAAACTTAATACATAAAAAAGTGTTGTAAGGGAGGAAGAGACATATAAACACTTTTATTTATAAATATATACTGGCTCGAAACGGTGAGGCACGGGGGACAACTGAATCTCCCGAGATATCACCTGACGGTGGTACATCATCAGCGTGTTGGTGGGCACCTTGGTCAGCAATGGGTTGCTTCGGTTCAGCGAGTTCCAAACAAGCAGATTCAAATAGTCCCGATGATTCCAAAAGCCAAAAGCGAAGAAGTGATGCAATCACAAAACAACTACAAAAGGACAAGCAGGTGAAATATTGTAATAGTATAAAACTCTAAGCAATTCATTCCAAATTAAACTACTTACAGGTCTATCGAGCTACACACAGACTGCTTTTGCTTGGCGCGGGTGAGTCAGGTAAATCAACGATTGTAAAACAAATGCGTATTCTCCATGTAAATGGATTTTCTGATACTGAACGTAAACAAAAAATTGAAGACATCAAGAAAAATATTCGTGATGCAATATTGGTAAGAAATATTTATTTATTAGTATGAAAATGAATTTTGTTTAAGTTTTTTACATTTTACACATGTTTTTTTGCAGACGATTACAGGTGCTATGAGTACTTTAACACCTCCAATATCATTAGAGAAACCTGAGAATCAAGCAAGAATAGATTACATTCAGGATTATGCATCAAGTAAATGAATTAATTCATCTGTGCAAATTTTTTTTATTACTTTGTAATTTCTTTTATTTTAGATCCTGATTTTAACTACCCACCAGAGTTCTACGAGCATACGGAGGAACTTTGGAAAGATCATGGTGTTCAACAGACGTATGAAAGATCAAATGAGTATCAACTGATTGACTGCGCAAAATAGTAAAGAGAACATCATCTTTCAAAATATTTCTATTTTTCACGTGGTTCTTTCTTTCAGCTTTTTGGATCGGGTAAGCGTAGTAAAGCAAATAAATTATACACCATCAGAACAAGATATTCTCCGTTGTCGTGTGTTGACATCCGGTATATTTGAGACCAGATTTCAAGTGGATAAAGTTAATTTTCAGTAAGTTTAAAAGCCGTATGATGGCATAACTCGCGTATGCACGCGAATAATAAATGAGATAATGTCTTCCCTACCATTTTCTCTTTTTAGTATGTTTGATGTGGGTGGTCAACGAGATGAACGTAGAAAGTGGATACAATGTTTCAATGATGTTACTGCTATTATTTTTGTGACTGCTTGTTCTAGCTATAACATGGTCTTGCGTGAAGATCCAACACAAAATAGATTAAGAGAATCATTGGACTTATTTAAAAGCATTTGGAACAATAGGTGAATGGTTGTTGATTTTCTTTTCTACTAAGTATTGCTGATACATTGTAGAAGAATACTAAAATGAAAATATTGAGAAGATCTTGAGTTTTTCATATGATAGACTATAGTCTAGTCTCGTTTCAATTTTCGTCCCTCACAAATATTATAACTGCTACTGAATAGTTAATAGGATAAATCTAAATAATGATTTCTATCATTTCTCATAAAACTTCCTATTCTGTTCCTATAATCTATTTATCTATTTATTTTTTTATTTTTTTATTTTAGATGGCTTCGAACTATCTCAGTTATATTATTTCTGAACAAACAGGATCTACTGGCTGAAAAAGTAAAAGCAGCAAAAAGCAAATTGTCTGATTATTTTGCTGAATTTAATAGATATCAAACACCAGGTAAATGATTGCCTTTAGTTAAATTAGATTTTTCATCCATTTTCATTTTCCAAATATAGCGGATGCATTGATAGAGCCTGGAGACGATCCTGAAGTTATAAGGGCAAAATATTTCATTAGAGATGAGTTCTTGGTAAGTAGATAAGCTTATTTTCACATTTTTACATGACTGACTGATGGTGATATAGGAAAATCTTATGAAAAACAATATCGTATTTTAAGAAACATGCCCATGATAAATCAATTTCTCGTAAGGTGTCATGTTTTGATTTTTCTCAATCTGTTTTTCTACTTTCGGTAGATAATGTAGTTTTTTATGATTTAATAACTCTAAGTATAACTTTGGAATTTAACAAAGAAAGTCTCCATCAAACAACTTGTCACCGTTAAAGTCAATCATCATAAGTTTAATTCGTTTTTTTAAAGTGAATTTTCTATATTCAAATTTTTTCCTTCTTCATGAAAAACTTTCAGCGCATATCAACAGCTAGTGGAGATGGAAAACACTACTGTTATCCACATTTCACATGTGCAGTTGATACAGAAAATATTAAGCGAGTGTTCAATGATTGTCGAGACATCATTCAGCGAATGCACTTACGCCAATATGAACTTTTATAAATTATTTTTCTATGATCAAATATAAAAGTAAAAAAGGAAAAAAAATATTAAGAAAAAAGATGATGTATGAAGGAGAAATTTAAGTTAAAGCTAATTTCATAAAAAAATGCATGGATTTATAGATGATTTAATGTTTCAATAACAGAACATGGAACGATTTCTCAAAAAACAAGCTTAATTAAAAAAGTCAACAGCGCTAATAAAGAAAAACTACATAAAATGATGCTTACTTAAATAAAGTCTTGTTTTTCTATGTTTTCTTTTATAAATTTCTTTTTAAAGAAAAAATCACGATTTAAATTATGTTCCATTATTCATTAAGGATTTGTAATTTAACGTCTGATAAGATACATATTAGTAAATGGGAAATGGCTTCTTTCAGACTTTAATTTTTGTTTTATTATATTTAAAGTAAGATTAATCCTATCACACAGTTTATTTAAATATTTGTAAAACACCCTGATGATGGATTTAAAGTAACATCCGAAACTAGTCAGTCGAAAGGAAAAAAAAAACAAAAAACTATTTTTTCTTCTTAAAGGCTGAAAAATGCCGTTTCACATTTATTATTATTCATTAAAATATCACAACGCAAGATAAAAAACTAATTTAAAAAACAAATTAATAACAAAAAAAATAAAAATAAATCATCATAATTGAACAAACTAAACATTTCAAATTTTAAAAAAATAACATGAATTCGAAGTTTTATGTTTTTCCTATCATTTCGATTAGGTTAGAAGTAATTAAGAATGGTTAAAATCTGACATAAATTTTAAGTGCGATAAGTCATGTTCACAATAGCACGATGCATATTAATGCCATATATGTTTCTCTTTCATAATCCTTTTCCACATAAAATGAAAAAAAGAAGAAAGTTGATGTGTTAATAATTTTATAAATATCTGACTTCTCACTTCCAGAAAAGTTTTAAATAATAAACAAAAATTTATTAATATCTTATTTTAATGTATAATATTTCTTTTGAATACATACTAATATACATACCTACATATTTGAATTTAGTTTCTTTTGTTATAAATATAATTGAGATTGTTTGCTTATATTTTCTTTTCGGATTCAAGCATGACCTTTTTTCTTGTTATGAAAATGTTATTGGTAAGGAAAGTGATTAAATAAATTAAGAAATCAAAAAGCACCATTTTTATTTTTCTAGTCAAAAGTCAATTTATTACTACATGAAAAAACAGAAAAAATTAAACTTTCTACTATTGCCAAAAATTTAAAAGAAGACAGAAAACAGAAAACACAGAGGTGCAAAGAAAGTACCCAGCAAATTGCAAGGAATAAAATAAGAAAGACACATTTGCTCTTGAAAGTATTTCAAAATATTCATGGATGTTATGATTGATTTCGATGGCTCATCATGAATATCAAATGTTAACTAAACACTTTAATTAACTACACGTTTTCATGTTTTCATTCTTGTCACATCGTTCTCTCCATTTGTGCTATTTTTTGAATAGAAACTGCTGTTAAATTTTTAATTTTGGAAAAAATTCTTTTGAGTCTATTTTTTAATATAACGGAGTCATTAAATTTTTAATAAATTAACTATCATTTCTACCAATTGAACTTCCAATGTAACTCACAAGGTTTTAATTGTATAAATTTTATTAACCATTATTTAGTTAATTATATTTATGCACATCCATATTATAAATGCTTATATTTACGAATCATTTTACGTTGTTACTCTTGAGAAGCTATATAATTTTATTTTTTTCTGTGAAATATATGTAGGCGATATAGAAAAAATATGAAATGACCCCCACAACACCAAAAAATATAAGATTTCAAAGGAAAAGTGATGGTCGTCTAAAGGAAATATTTAAGATTTTTTGACCAAACAGATATTCAAAAAACCTTCAATTTTAAAATATATTTCATATTAATATCTTTTATTACTGTACATTTTGTTCAAAGCCCTCAAATTCTTTTAATCAGATTGAATTTAGGCATCAGTCACAATCAATGTCCATTTCCCCTTGTTCATCAGCGATAAAAGTTTTCAACTGTTATTAACTACTTTTTTGTAATTTCGAGAAAAAACTAAATAAACGACATGAATACAGAGAAATGAATTACAACTGACAGAGTTTTAGGTCAATAAATATATTTACAACAATTTTGTTTATC
>CVRI01000035.1:280365-290939 GCA_900005825.1 Clunio marinus | reverse complement strand
GGATGTTATACGAATCCATCACAATGGTATAATAATTTGTCTCATAAGGCAAATAGAATCAAAGAAACTAAAAATATTGTATTTTTTGAATGATCCTCAATTATGTGCAGTAATTAAAGTAAAGGAAACCATGTGCAAAATCAACGTTGCAAAGGATATCCTGAATAAATTCTTCAAATATTTTTATTGAGTAAGAAATACATACAAAAAAGAAGTATTGAACGTCGGAATATATTTATTTCTAACATCCTGCTCTTATACATTCATTATAAGAAAATTAACAAACTATATTGGAAAATAAGAAAGTTTGTTTCTCATAATACATAATTTAAACACAACTACTAAAAACGGCTTGACTTTTCATTGATTCAATTGAATGGGAAATAAAGAAATGAAGAACAAAAGAAGAAAAACACATTCTTTACAATTACTCATTTTTAAGAGGGTTACCCATGTCATGCATCACACAGCATACGTGCATCGTAAAATATAATTTCTCAAATTGTAAATAAAATGCTGTAAATACGATGAAAAGGAGTTGGCATAAATAGTTTTCATTCTTAGTTCTGTCTACTAACATAAATCATCCAAACCAAGCTACTGAATAGAAGGCTTTCTTTTTATTTCAGTACTTCAAGCGTCACCTGTTAAAGCCAAAGGTTTCATAAATGCTGGGATCAAAAAATAATAATAATAACAAATCAATCGGCATTAAGACTGTTAAAACTTTGCAGAGTGAACTGAAAACAGAATTTCATAAACCAATTTTTAGACTGAGATGAAACTTTGACTTTTACAGTGATTTCCTTATTTAAAGTTTTTATCAATTTTTGTTTTTCTTTTACACACCTACCCAAATATTTGCTAATAAATATTAAATTAAATCTTATGAGCTAAATCCTACAGCTACTCCAGAAATTACCTAATTTTCTTTGCTTTTACTTTTCTACTCCGTCCTTTTCTCAACTACTTCCTTACTTGAACTTAAAATTTTGAACGCAAACAATGGAAAAAAGCGCAAAATTTGTCGCACAATATACCTAATAAAGAAAAGTCATATAAAGTTGGAGAAGTTCTATTTTCTTGTTACAAATGTGTTTAGAACACGATTAAAAATCTTGATTTAGAAATATATAAAAAAAATTAGCAAAATGTGCAAAAACCTTTTTTAAAGGTGAAGAAAAATTTCTTAAAAATTTAATTTTCATCAAATATNAGAGAATGAGAAAGGAATTTCTTAACTATCTACTTCTAAAAAAAATCTGAAAAAATGCAATCATTGTCTAACGTTAAATAAGTAAATTGAGAAAATAATTCAATGTGTTTTAATTTTTTTATAAGTAATATCAAAATGAATAGTGTTTAGGACAAAAATATAAATAAAAGTTTACCAACAAGCAAACTTACCTAGGAAAAAATGCTTCCGTTAATCGGCGAATTTTATTTTTGAATAAAAAATTAATTAATGAGATTCAACTGAAAGTTTGTGAAAGATTATTAAAAAAAGAAAACTCCAAAATGAAAATTAAGTTTTTGTGGATGTTATACGAATCCATCACAATGGTATAATAGTTTGTCTCATAAGGCAAATAGAATCAAAGAAACTAAAAATATTGTATTTTTTGAATGATCCTCAATTATGTGCAGTAATTAAAGTAAAGGAAACCATGTGCAAAATCAACGTTGCAAAGGATATCCTGAATAAATTCTTCAAATATTTTTATTGAGTAAGAAATACATACAAAAAAGAAGTATTGAACGTCGGAATATATTTATTTCTAACATCCTGCTCTTATACATTCATTATAAGAAAATTAACAAACTATATTGGAAAATAAGAAAGTTTGTTTCTCATAATACATAATTTAAACACAACTACTAAAAACGGCTTGACTTTTCATTGATTCAATTGAATGGGAAATAAAGAAATGAAGAACAAAAGAAGAAAAACACATTCTTTACAATTACTCATTTTTAAGAGGGTTACCCATGTCATGCATCACACAGCATACGTGCATCGTAAAATATAATTTCTCAAATTGTAAATAAAATGCTGTAAATACGATGAAAAGGAGTTGGCATAAATAGTTTTCATTCTTAGTTCTGTCTACTAACATAAATCATCCAAACCAAGCTACTGAATAGAAGGCTTTCTTTTTATTTCAGTACTTCAAGCGTCACCTGTTAAAGCCAAAGGTTTCATAAATGCTGGGATCAAAAAATAATAATAATAACAAATCAATCGGCATTAAGACTGTTAAAACTTTGCAGAGTGAACTGAAAACAGAATTTCATAAACCAATTTTTAGACTGAGATGAAACTTTGACTTTTACAGTGATTTCCTTATTTAAAGTTTTTATCAATTTTTGTTTTTCTTTTACACACCTACCCAAATATTTGCTAATAAATATTAAATTAAATCTTATGAGCTAAATCCTACAGCTACTCCAGAAATTACCTAATTTTCTTTGCTTTTACTTTTCTACTCCGTCCTTTTCTCAACTACTTCCTTACTTGAACTTAAAATTTTGAACGCAAACAATGGAAAAAAGCGCAAAATTTGTCGCACAATATACCTAATAAAGAAAAGTCATATAAAGTTGGAGAAGTTCTATTTTCTTGTTACAAATGTGTTTAGAACACGATTAAAAATCTTGATTTAGAAATATATAAAAAAAATTAGCAAAATGTGCAAAAACCTTTTTTAAAGGTGAAGAAAAATTTCTTAAAAATTTAATTTTCATCAAATATTTAGTTAAATGTTAGATATTTTAAGATAATATGTTTAAGTGGAAAATGAGAGAAACATATATTGAGAAAGAAAGAGACAGAGAAAACTTGATATAATGAACAAAAAAAAACAGAAGAAATTTATTGAGACGGGAGGGAGCTAATAATAAATTTAACATAAAAGAATTCAAAATTATTTTTAAAGTTATAATAAAAAAAACGAAAAGAAGGAAACTATTGATTTCGCTAGTCTCTCAATATTAATGAAAAGTAAAATAAAAGGAAGATGAAGAAAATTATCGATAAAAATATATTTATAGCTAACATTAATTGAGTAACTATGAATGTAAAAAAATATCTCTAAATAATAAAAAAACTACTAATTTTAAAAGAGATGTCTTTTTATCAAAACATATTTTTCTTTTCAGCATTATGAAAACTAATCATTCAAATTTTGATTTCAGAATTTATATCTACCTAACTTAATTTAGTTTCAGATTTTATTAATAAAGGTTTTTATTCACTAAATACCATCAGTAACACCATACACTGTTCTGTCGACCGTTGAACTCTATTGAAAGTGAAATATTCCAAAATGAAAATGTCTTTAATTCAATTTTTTTTAGTTAAAGTAAACTCTTTTTCTGTTTATTATTAATATTTATTTATTCGCTTCTTTATTATATTCCTTAAATAGAAGAAAATTATCTCATCTAAATAGTGATTGAACTGAAGCAGAAGAAAAACTAAATGAAAAGTGAAAAGAAAATATTCATGACAATAGATGATTTAAAAGTTAGTGAATAAAGGAAATTTTATTAACTTTGGAAAAAAGCTGCTTATCGGTGAATGAAACTCTGAACATTCAATTCAAAAGAAAAGAAACGTGTCACAACATGTTATCCCGGGATATGATTGGAAAAGTAATATTAATCGAAATCAAAGTATAAAATAAACATAAAGATATTTCAGATGCTTTTAACGAACTGATAGGCTATGCGATCTCTCTCGAGAACTGCTTGCCGATACATATTGAGCAGGATTATTTTTCTCATGAAGCCGTTGGTGTGTTGGAAGCTTTTGGAAGAATGGATGTCGCAAAGCTTGTTCTACATAAAGTAAAAAAATAAATTAAGTCATCAGAATTTTATTTATTACCTA
This sequence comes from Clunio marinus, assembly GCA_900005825.1. Taxonomy (NCBI): domain Eukaryota; kingdom Metazoa; phylum Arthropoda; class Insecta; order Diptera; family Chironomidae; genus Clunio; species Clunio marinus. The sequence continues at coordinate 287,047 of CVRI01000035.1, read as the reverse complement.
AATATTTTCTTACCCAAAGTTATTCTAGTATTTGGATCGTAATCCAACATTTGACGAATAATATCAAACAGGTGCAAATGTTCTGGAGTCTCTGAAACCATATAGCGAATAAGAGGTTTTGTGTGATCCCGGACATAACGTCCAGCTGAAGATTTCTCATCCCAATCTAACTTTCCATGATAGAAATATTTTGTTTTCGTTTTTCTTTAAGAAGAAAAAAGAAAATAGAGTAGATATTTATTTTCAATTTAAAGAATTAATATTTAAAATGTCCTACCTTGCCATTCGTAATGGTAATGTTCCTAGAATTCGTTCCATCATAGCTAAATGCTCTCGATTATCGTGTGTTTGGAAGAGTGTAATGCCCAAATATAATTCAAACATGATACATCCGATTGACCAAACATCGCATGGTTGTTCCCAGCCTAACTCAAGAATAACTTCTGGTGCTCGATAATGACGCGTCGACACAATTGTACTGTGATGTTCGTGATCAAACGTTGCACTACCAAAGTCAATTAAACGTATATCAGTACATTTTACACGACGCATCTCACGATTCTATGAAAAGAAAAAAACATCACCAATAAATGAGAAATAAAAAGTTAAAATTCAATAGAACTGAACCTTTCTAGCATTGAATGTTGTTGTATATTCAGAATTTACAAATAAGATATTTTCTGGTTTTAAATCTGTATGTGTCAACTTATTGTCGTGTAAGAACTTAACAGCATAGCACAATTGGTATGAGATGTGACGGACATGATCGAGCGGATACGGCTCATAATTGTTGTCTTTGAGGAAATCGAAGACACTAAGGCCGAGTATCTCAAAGGCAATGCATGTGTGACCGTGATAGTCAAACCAGTCCATTATTTTAACGCATAAACTAAAAGTAAATCAGAAAAAATTAGAAATATGTAAATTATAAGTGAAATGCAAGAACAATAGACTTACTGTTCCGTAGCTCGTTTGTCTAAAAGCTTTTCTAGAGCATTTATCTCAAGTTTAGCAGCTTCACGGTATTTCTCAACATTCTTTATAATTTTAAGTGCAATCGTTTGGTCCATTACACTATCTTTAACCTTCACAACTCGTCCAAAAGTTCCTTCACCAAGCGTAGCTAAGATTTTATATCGATTAAGCAAAATGTCACCATTGTGATAAATCAGATGGCCATCAGAATCATCTCGGATTGAAGGAGCTCGTTTCACAGGAGTTCTAGATCTTTCTCTTTCACGACCATCGCGTTCGTCTCTATCCTTCCTCTCGTGTTTCTCGTAGTAGTTGTTTCGTGTGTTATAATCGTGACGGCATTTTCTGTAATGTCTTCTTGACTTTCTGTCAGAAGCATCTGGAGTTCGTTTATGATGAGATCGTTTAGATTTCCTTCGTCTGCTGGACGATGAATCTTCAAAACTTTCAATTTGTTTATAATTTCCACTATCGTTGGATCCTATTCTTCTCCTTTTATCACGATGATGGACATGAGCTGACGACTCGGATCTCGACCGATGACGACGTTTGGATCTTGGCATTTCTATTGTTAATTGTTGTGGATTAAGTTTATACCAAATATCACTGATAAGATTCGATACACGTTTAAACGTTCTTATAATTGAAAATCTTTCTAACATGAAACTGGTGTGAAGCGCTTGAAATTTCCCTTTTCCTCTGTCTTTCACATCTATTCCTTCTTCTTTCGAAACAATCTTAACTAATGTCTCAAAGGAAATGCATTAAATTTTACTTCACACAGATTTACAGTTAATTTTAATAGGAGTCATAGATTTATTTGATGAAATTATTTTTGTAGGAAAACAAAAAGAAATTAGTCTCACTTATCCGAACGATTTACGTAGTCCGAACGTTTTCAAATTATTTTGATCGGTTAAAAAAGGATAAAGTCAAATGTTTCAATTGTAAATTTTATACCTACATATTCGTAAATTAAGAAATCAAGAAAGCACTACTGAAAACCACATGAGTCACTTTTATTTACTCAATTTGGTATGGGTGGTTCGCCTGAAAAAAAATCTATTTAGATTGTTTTTTTGAAGAATTGAGACTATGTATAATATGTTGGTACCTTCAAAAATGAAAAGTAGCATGAATACAGAATTTCTGAAAATAAACTCAAAAACTGATATCTAATTAAAAAAAAGCATCACTTTATATTTACATAACTTTATTTTATTTTTACTATTTTCCGTTTTAAATTTTATTTTTTGTGCAGAGACAAAGCTTATATGTATGTTTAAAGAAATTATAATGAAACATGCTTAGAAAAAAATCGATTTATTTATAAATTCTAGACTAAGTTACAATTAGCTAAGGAAAATCATTTCAAAACATTTGTGTAGAAGTTATGAATCATAATTCTCTAATATTTAAATTGAGCATAAATTTCCTACTTTCTTAATATTATTTTTTTCTTCAGAATCATAAGTAAAGGAAAAATAAATCTTATAAAGGAACTATTTTCAGTTTAAGATCAAAAACCAGAATTGCATACTAATTAATGTTTAGAAATCTGTTTCATTTCTAAAAATCATCACATGGTAAAAAAAACGTATAACAAAATTGCTGTCTTTTTTTTTATTTGAAAGGGTTAATATGGATAATTGTTTTATTTGAAAAAAAATCCAGATAAGTTTACTTCATGTCAGTAGCGTATTCAGTGAAGAGTTATACTTCTAAGTATACACTTAGTTAAGTATTTGGTTATTTATTAACAGCCTCGATATTTAATGACAAAACATATTTTTCATCTTTTTTCCCAGCTTTCAATTATTTTTATTCATGTTTGTGAGGATCTTTACTAGGTAGTATTAAGAGATTTTTTTCTGAAAAATCAACTTTTATATGATTAGATAATTATTTCTTTGAATAATAGGATTTTTAAGTGAGTGCTTAATATTTAGGTATTTGTAATAAACGCTTCATTATAAGAGCTATTTAGTAGTTTTATTTAGATATTTTCTTCTATTTTAATTGATCAACGAATAAAATGGCAGTTATCTTATCTTTCTGCTATACAGTAGCAAAAGTTCATCTTTTTTTTCATTTTCAAATCTCTATGATTCGAATGCTTAAATGCTCTAGAGCGTTTAACAGACATAAATTACGGTCATGAGAAGAAAATCAAAATATGTTGATACTTTACTAAGTGTAGTCATATTTCAAACTGAAATCTGAAATCTCGCTAGACTTGTGAGATAAATTGAACTCTAAATACCTATGTTATTGATTTGAATATCATTACTGTTATAATCTGACGCATAAAAATGCTAATTTCTGCGAATAGTATAAATAACAAGGTTAATTACAATTATTTGAAGTGTTAAATTATTAAATTTATCAAAAAGAAATAAATATTAGTAAAGTATCGTGAATGTATGTAGATAGGTGAGATTAAAAATTTAAATTAAATTGTAGAAAATCTTAATCTGAGTATAATTTGTAGATACGTAATTAATAAAATCGTTTCAAAGCTAACAATATCCATTTTCCCCATAGATTAAAATATTCCTCTTTAACTTTCATTCTAGAAAAAACAAAAAGTACCTAAATAAACGTGTGGTCCACTTTTACTTAAAGTGTGAATTGATTTCATTTTGGACCAAGCTTTCTATTAACTAAAGTGAACTCTCGATATACCTAATATTCCTCTCGTTAGTAAATTTCTTTCTTTCACCCACTCGAAATTTGGAACAAAATTCACTCGAAAATAGAGGCAAAGTTTAATGAATTCATCGCTACCGTCCTCTGGTGTTAATGAACTGAAATATAATGTATGAGAAAATGTTGCAGCGTGTAACAATTTTCCTTTAAAAAAAAAGTTTAAATTTTTCTTCAAATTTCCGAATGAATTACATACCTATAATTTATTTGATTATTTTTATTCCTTTTTTTTACCTATTGTTATTAAGTGCCCTTGATTCGGACGATTCAAATTTTACTCGATATATCTTTTTTCCCAGCAGTCCCTCATTATATCGAGAGTTCACAGCAGTAACATTCTTCATTAAAAAATTCTTTATAATTTTTTAGATATTTCAATCCTACGTCACTCTAAACATTCATTAAATTATTGTAATATGAATGAAAATTTACTAATGAAATTCATTTCATTTCCTCGAAGCAAACGATAATGAATTAAAATATTTTCGAGCATGTTTTTGAGCTCGTCTCACTATACCATTAAGGTTAAACCGATTATACCGTAAGCGTCCTCTTAAATGTTGCTGTTGCAAGATTTCAGAATCATTAAAAGTATCAATATTATTACTATTTATAGAAGATTCCTCTACAGTCAAATAGTTTGATGCTAAATCAAATCTTCCCCGCGAATGGGAATGATCTATACTATGGCAATTCACATTAACATTAAAATTAATTGTATTCCTTAAATCGTTATTAATAAATTGGCAGCTGTTGTTACTATTAATATTGTTGTTGTTATTCGTAAAGTTAGTCACAGAACGTAGGTCTACGGGAATATTAGATAAATCGGGATTACTGAAATAAATTCCACCATCACTTCTGAATCGGACCTGTGTCGATGCTGACGAGGCAAGTATTAATGTTGCTATGTCTAATGATCCGGGTGGCTGCTGTTGCAGCCACTTGTTCGTAAATTTCTGATAGCTTTTCTTATTTCTTCGATTTCTGACGCCCATATTATTTAAAGAATGTGATGACGACGAATTCGAGTTGGGTTTAAGATTGACGCTATTTATATTGCAGCTATCTTTTTTAATTAAATGACTAAAATTGATTTTGCTCCACATGAGAAAATCTTCTGGGTCACGATTATGATTAGCTTTCACTGTCGATTTTTTCTTTACTTTCTTCTTCAATTTTAGCTTATTATGCTTGAGATTAATATTCTTATTACTAGGCAAAGAGTTGTTGATGGCGAAGGTTTTATTATTATTTAAAGGATTTTCCGATTCAGTTGATTGCTGCGGGAGCATTACTTGACTCTTTGACAAGTATTCACAATTTTCTTTCGTACATAATTCAAATTCATAAACTGAACCAGAATCTTCGACTTTTTCTTCGGAATTTTCTTGACCATGTTCAAATTCTTTCGAATGACCTTCACAATAAGTATCCAAAAACTCTTCTGTGTCATGTTGAAGAATTGATTCATGCGTTTCAGGGTAACTGTTAGTTCGCCACATTGAAACAGTTTCGTATCCCTGCTGCTGTTTTGAATCAAAAGAAAATGATTTTCTCTCTTTCATATTATGATCAACTCTTTTACACCTGCGCCATCCTTGCGGGTGATTATTGCATTCATCATCATCTTCTAGATCAGTCTTATAATCACTGCTATCAATTCGACTATGACTTCGACTGTGATCGGGTAATCCTGTCAAGAAATTCCATTTTATTCTTGATGGTGAATTGAACAGTTCGGGAATGATAATATCGTCGTAACTCTCAGTGCTACCGCAACTATGTCGCCGTCGAAGAGGAAGAGTGTACATGCCTACGTCTGTGAATCTTTGTGCTACTAGCTGCTTAATAGAATTTGAAAAATGCTTACTAATTAGTTGAGTAATTTCGTCATTTATCGCTGAATAAGAATCGGTTTCGCTTGTGAGTCTTGAAACTTTTCTTTCGAGCGTAGACGCTTTCTTCTCATGAAACTCGCTGGCATCAGAACATTCTTCGGATGATGTTGATGATGTTGTAGTTGTTTGTTCAGCATGAAATTGATCTTTTTCGGACAAGTAATCTTTTTCTGGGTAATTTATATGAGGATATGAATGAGAATGATCACGCATTTGCTCTAGTAATTGAAGTTCCGAGTTCAGAAGAACTATTTGATTTGAGAGCTTTCGAGATATCAGTGATGCTCTACTATCATCGTATGATCGGGCTGGGCGTATTTCATCGAAGTATTCGGGATTATTATAGCATTGTGATATAAAGCTTTTCACACTTGATGAATTCCGTGACATCAATCGAACGTCACTGTCTGGTTGCGATTGACGTCTCAAGTGATAATGAGAATGTCGATGGCTATGTTTAATATGTGCATAATTAGTAAGATATTCAGTATCTCCCATGATTTGCGATTGTTCTCCAATCATGTTAGTACTGGGATCAGAATTGTATAATCGATTAACAGTTGAATTTGGCTGGCTCTTGCGGCTACTGCAGAAAGTATTTAGTGTCGATTGGCTTCCACACAATGTTTTTGGACTAAAACTACCACGATGGCGTTCGATTGATGTTGATGAGGGCCGTGGCAGATAAGGAAAGAAAACAGATGATGGTGGTGCTACCGATGGATTGCCCACCCCACTGTCGTTACTATCTACAGTTTGTACATAATTGCTAGGGACCACTGGACCGTTCTTCAGTCAAGGCTCTATGTTCGGCTGGCAGACATTTTGTTGATGATGGTGATGCGGCACATAAGTAGCAGTTCGTGTCAGAGTAGTTTTTGCGCTTTCTACACAACGCTCTGAAGCAGCTGTGATTGAAATTTATTAATGAAAAATGAAAAGAAGTTAAGGAATAAGTAAAAAACTAAGATACAGTTCAAAAAATAGATTTGTTCAACATTAAATGTGAAGGAATTTATTATAAAATTTCTATCAAATAAATTGATTGAGTTGAGTTGACTGTTAATTAAATTTTAAAAGTATTTTAGTATATTGCG
>CVRI01000035.1:269496-280128 GCA_900005825.1 Clunio marinus | reverse complement strand
TATATTTATAACAAAACCTCTAGTGAAAAAATACAAAATGAAGCATGCAAGCAAATACAAGCAAATTAGTGATAAATATTCTCTATCTAAATCTAAAGCACACAAGAAAAAAAAGTTATAAATATATTTATTTACATGATAAGGTATTATTAGATTGATATTAGAGTAGCAACTGACTATTTCATTTGCAAAATACAAAGCTCACAGTATCAAGAAATCACAAGCAAATAAACTTTCAGCGAAGTTAAACTAGTTGCACAGACGGAACATCGACTCACCAATGTTGAGGTTACAATAGTTTACCAAAGTATATAACATTTACAAAATCGATGAGTACTTTACTTAGTTCAAGTAAATATTTAATTAGAGTTTTTTTATGATTAAACTTAAAATAAAGAAAAAAATTACTAATAAAAAAATTATTATGTGTTTAATCATTTCTTCCCTCTTCATTTTCTGTAATGGAGTATAGAAGTTTTAACCACACCTGACACTTTAAGGCAAAGCAAAAGTTTACCACTTTGCCTTATTTCATCTGAAAATCGCTTTTAAAATTTCAAATGAGTTTTGTATTTTTGTGAGTGTTCCTAATTCAAAACATAAGAATTTAACTAATTAGATTTTAACAAAATCGAATAAAATGAAATATGACGATAATACTTACAAATGTTGTAAGTATGAAATTATTTCTATTCAAATTAATGAAAACAAATTAAAACATCTAAGTGAACATTTTCATTTAATTGATTTGATTTTGAATCAAGTTTTTAATTTGAAGATGTCAACATCTTTTTTTAAAAAAAATAATATTTAGTGATGCGTTTGTCACTGAATATTTTCATCACTCTTTATAATTTCAAAATATTTATTAGAATATAATAAATCTAAATTACTTCAAAGCTTGAGAAAGTATGCTTCGATTTGTATGTATGTAAAATATATTTCTATTTCATACTTCTTCTTAAATTTATCACTTAAGTATGTTTTATTTAAGTATGTATGTCAGACAAATGAACAATGTACTTTGACTCAGTAAAATAGCAAAGCACTCAAAGTTTTTTCAAAATAAAAAAATTGCAAGCTCGCATAAAATATTTTTCAAAGAGTAATTTGCTAATATGAAGTCAAATTTTATAAGGTTAAAAAAATGAAGTAGATTTGGTGTTTGATAAAGTGACTGAAATGAATATATCATATATTTAATGTGATTGGTAAGTAAATAGATATCTAATGTTTGACAGAGATAAAGATTAATATGTGTAAATTGGAAGCATTTTGATTTGATTACTAGCTTTTCATAAAGTGATTTAGCTTACAGGTAGGAAAACGAAAATCAATAAAAGTTTATAGTGATCGTTTTATTTTATATTTAGAAAAACAAAGACTAATGATATCCATTAATAAATCTGTTTTGTTCAATATCAGATATGAAAGGTTGTAATAAATTAAAATTCTGTGATGATCACTTTTTCTCCCGGTTTATAAAAATAATATATAAATAGAGGTGTAAGTGAGTAAGTATCTACAGAGTTTGTGATAATATCAATGTACATAAAGTCTAATTTGGTAAATTAATTTCAGTGTTGGTGTTTTTCTTCAGACTAATATCTTATGAGATTTAGCTTCATATACCTGGGTGGGTCATTCCTCGAGCAGATTGCCTATGTAAGCTTTCGCGATGGTGCTTTGATGGCAATGGTGAACATGTATTATTATTATTACATGTAGTATTTTTAATGTTAGTGTTACTATAAGATTTATTTGCATTTTTTTTCGTACCATAATTGAGAAACTGTGATGTTAATAAGCTATCATATGCATAGCGAGATGTATCACTCAACAAATTGACTTGATCAGTCAACGGGAATATTTCTTCCATGAGCTCACGAGTTTCTAGATTTCGTTGCATAATTAATCAAAAATGAATTTTAGTTTGAATTGAAAATAAATAAAATTATAAAAAAAGAAGTTTTTCCAAAAATAAGGAGGAATTTTTTTTTTTAATTTGATTACTTTTAACTTATTTGTTAGATATTATGAACTTATTATCATTATTATTTCTAGTCTCAACTTGTAGTCAATGTTAGAACAACATTCAGAAAAAAAGAAACATTTATTAATAATTTTCTTGTATATATCATATAATCATGGCACTACCCACACTAAATATATCACAAAAAAGCACTGAAAATACGAGTTCATCAAAATCAAATCTGTTTCTCAAAATTTCACAAAATTATAAGATTTGACAAAATGTCAAAATGTGATAAATGCAAAATAATTTGACGACTTTCACGTTTAAATTTGATGCAAAAACTTAGAAAACTATTCATTAACAAACCAATGATATATTTAGATACTTAGCAGACATTTTACGAAATATTAAAGCTTTCATCCCTAGCAAAATAAAATTTAATGTTTTAAATGATTTCAATTCTCTACAGATCGGTAGTAAAATTTGATTAATTTTTTCATTTAAAATTAAAACACAAAACAACGAAAAAATGGCTTCCAATTGTTAACTAAAACTTATTATCAAAGAAACTTTCATTCCAGTTAAATTTCAAAAGAAGAATTATGTTTAATAGTATGGTTCCTGTCTTATTAACAATAATTTAAGTAAAAAGTAGATGTAAAGAAGATATTCAGATAATCAGATAATTCAGAAACCATTAGAAACAAATTGTTTTATAACAACAGAAAAACTGAAATTTGAAAACTTAAAGTCATTTTGTTGTGATTCTTTCTTACGTGAATCCTGTTGGTGTTTCTCCTCCGAGATCATTAACGCAGCTCTTTCAATACCAGAATTCATGCTTTGTGGTTCCAGATTCAAATTATTCACGCAGTTAAGCATACTCCTGAAAATCGACCATTTTCACTCTACGATTATGGACTTAAAAATTGAATCTACTTGAATTTAAATTGCATAATTACTTTATTTGCTTACGTGAATAATAATATGTAACAGAAAATAAATCATGAATATAATTAAGCCAAATTATCCAATAAGAAACTTTACATATTTTCGTTGGAAACTGAAAAAAAATTTTTTTTTGAAAAAGGAATGTAATACAGTTAAACTTTGATTAACAGCTACTTCGATAATCAGATATCCTTGATAAGCGGATATTTTTTGGCACACACTCGAATTTGTATGAACAAATGCCCCGATTATCAGATATCCTCGATTAACTGGTGCCCCGATAAACGGTGGCGAAAGTTGTATGAAAAACTGACCTCAATAAGCTGATAAACGAAAAAATTTAACTTCATTTACTCAATTCGAATGGCGCGAATTTTTATGATATTGTTAATTCATCGTCTAACTAGCATTATATTATCATAAAATATAATAGATAAGTTCAAATAATATTAAAATAATATAATATTGGGGATTGTCGGGCTCAAAAATATATTTTTATATTTTTTCAACACCCTCGAATCCTTGATAAGCAGATATCCTCGATTAACAGATATTTTTTTGTGTCCCTTGAAATATCTGTTAATCAAAGTTTAACTGTACTACCTTAGAATTGAATGAGTACGTTTAGTTACATTTCGAGAGTTGAAAACAAAATATAAATTCAAACTAAATTTAGTCGTTAGAATCTCATACACTTTGCGTTATATTTTCAAAAAGAGACAAAAATCTATGATTTTGTTTTCATTGTACTGTAGAAAACTTTTTGTTATTGTCGTTTTGTACTTATAGAATTTTATCAAGTACCTATTTATTGAATTGTGTGTTATGATTTTTTAAAAGGTTTAATAGATAAAGACACTAAATTTATAACAATAAATGAAAAAGTTATACAAAATACAAAAATAAATTCAGTATTTAGATATTCTCCAACATAATGTTGTTAGCATGATCAGTTGTAAGCATGAGTTAATATTAGATGCTAGAAAAATTTCCATTGCTTGGATAAGTAAAAATAAGATAAAAAGCGTTTATATTGATAGGTTTTCCGGTATTTGCGGTAGCCCATAATACCTTTATTTCTTATCATTGGATTAAATATCATTATTTTGTTCATTTACCATTCCTTTGACGTCTTTTATTCTTTTCATCAAAACTTTATATTTAAANATATAATTAAGCCAAATTATCCAATAAGAAACTTTACATATTTTCGTTGGAAACTGAAAAAAAAATTTTTTTTGAAAAAGGAATGTAATAAAAACAAAAAATATTGAATGCCTTTTTTGGAATTGTCTTTAATGAATAAAAATATTAATATTAAATCTCTCTAGTAAAATATTCGACGGTTTTATTTTGTTTTATTTTGAAGCTTTTAGAAACGGAATGAATAAAATTCTATTGTTCCTTAACTTGTTGCATATTCGTAGACACAACAACCAATTCAACTTCTATTTTATTTATGCAAAATAGCCAATGTTCTTATTTTACCGTAAAGGTTTAAATGAAAAAAATTAATAAATATGTTGTGGTTCTCAGCTTTGAAATTTTAAGTTCTTTTCTTGTATAAATTTTATCTACCTAATTCAAATAATTTTATTCATTGATTTTGGAATAAACGCCAGAAGAGAATCGTTGAGAAAACTTCGTATGAAAATAATTGAACCTTTAGATTCGAATATAAAATAAATTTTTAGATTATCACAACGTTGGTATTATGTAAAAGCTGAGATTCACATCTGTATTAAATATTTTATTGTAGTTTTCATGCTGGAATATTAAGATATTCTCAATAGAAAAGATATGTTATTATAAGCACTGCGCAAGATATTTATTAATCTAGTAATAACTACTTCTAAAGCCGGTATGCATTCATAAATGCAAGATAGAATCTTCAAATGCTCGAGTACAAACTTTAATGATGCTGATTGATGGCTCCTTAGTGCATATTACATACAAAGCTTTTAATTCTACATTTAATTCATCTTTTCAAAAATTTACTTCAAATAGAATTAACAAAGAAAAGATATTTGAGCGCAAGCTTCAGCAGTCATGGAAAACTAAAAGTAGCGAAGATTTGGTTTTAGTTTGGCCTGATTTATAAAGCTGTCTTCTCAATATGATACATATATGACTTAAAGTGTTCATTTTTTAAATATTTATTCGATTTGAGAAATATAAAAATTCCAGTTTTGAAGGTAGCGAATCAAAAACAAAAATAAACCTTTGAAATCAACGAAATTTGAAATATAAAATTATGAAATATGTAACTAAATAAAACACGTGCAAAGAACGAATTTAAGTATTTATGTTGAAAAGTGAAAAATAAGCGCAAAAAACTATCAAAGTTTTTCTCACCCGTACAATCTGCTATCACGAAGGGATCTTCTGAGGCAAATGAAAAACGACATTAAAAAATAAATGTTTTTTTTTGGAAATATCTTTTCAGTTTAATTTTATATTCTTATTCAATTAAAAGTTAATGAGTGAACATATTTTGAGATTACTGATCTAGCTTAAAATATTTAATATTTCAACATCAACACTCATATTTATGAGGTTCTCTTTTAATTTACCTTCCATTTCCATGTCTGAATAAAGCTAATATTTCTTCAAACGTTTTGTTTTTTGTCTCTGGAACTTTCTGATAAGTAAATATCCAGAATATTGCTAAAAGTACGCTAAATGGTAAAAATGTGTAATTTTCCAATCTGGTCTGAAAAATAAATTAAAATAGAATTTCAATTATTCAGTTTCATTTGAAATTTATTAGCAATCTATTAAATATTTTTATCGTTTTTAAACTTAAAAGTTCTTACCTTAAGACTGGGAAAACCTATTCCAACTACGAAATTTGCCATCCAATTGACTAAAACTGCAATTGCCATTGCTGTTGGACGTGGCCCTTGAGAGAAAAGTTCAGCTGTAATCATCCATGGAATTGATCCCGGACCAACTGCAAAGAACACGACGAAGGCAAGTGTTGACACGACAGACAAGTAAGACATCCAATCGATCATTTCCTGCACATAACCAAAAAACTCCTATACTTTTGTGTAAGCACCTGTCATTTCTCGAATATTAGAGGCCATAATATGTTTTTATGTTGTGATATTTTTTGTCTTATATGAGTCTCTAACAATCGAAATCATAACAAATAAAAAACAACTCAATTACAAATGAAATGAATGAAGAAAAGAAAAACTTTAAACAAAGTTCAGTCATTATACTTGTTGTTAAGAAGTTTAAAAACTTTTTGTCTTTCATTAACAGTATGATTCCATAGATCCTTTTTCGTTAGTGTAGAATATATATTTAATTGCATTTATTTTGTTTATCTGTTCAAGTGCAAGCCGTTCAAGCAGGCAAAAACAACAAGTTCTTGCCATGTCAATGTGAAGAAAAGCATTACATGTTGATTCTAAGAAAATGATATCGTAGTAAGATTTTTGTGATGACATGTTGCTTTTAAAGATCTTTATTTTATGCGAAAGCATAAAATTTTATACAAATTGCATTAAAGCTTTTATGAACATTTGTTAATGTATCTAATTGTGTAAAGTATTGAATTGTATCTGTCAAAACGAATCATTTCTATCAGTCAGGTTATATTTTTATATAAAATAATCAAATGTATCAAATTGATCGCTCTCTTTCTATTTCCATAGTGCTTTTGTATGTTGATTGCAATTTAAGTTCAAAAGAAAAAAAGCAAAAATTTCATTCATTCAAAATCTAGAAGATAAACTCTCCGTCGTAATCATGGAGATGAAGTTGGAGGGTGTTAGCGAATTAATTTGTGTACATTTGGCGTTTCCAATTTAGTATATTTGCAAGAAATTGCTATAAAACGCCTTGAGAATTATTTTTCTATCACCAATTTATTAGGTAAAGAGATTCCCTCAGATTAAATTTACAACTAATGATTTAAAATAATTAAAAGAAATAATGAATCGAAAAATCAATATCATACAGAAAAAAGGTGGCCAATTCATTTAAATACTTTATTGTTAGTTCGTTAGTACTTTTATGTATTTATAGTGAATTTTCAGAGAGGTTGGTGGGGGGGAAGCCTTTAATTTCGAGAAATGTTCTTCTGTATCATAAGAGGGCAAAGACCAGGGACCCCGAGAAATGATTCAGTTATTTTATGAGAAAATATGTATTACTTATCTATTTTTAAGGAAAATTCACTGAAATCATTTCTCGGATGTGAATATTGAAACGTAATTAAAATGCATGCGAATGTTCATTAAGTGCATTGAGCTATCTAGTATAAAAGCATTTGAACCAAATTTTAACTACGTTTCTTAATGTTGTGATGAAAATATTAAACAAGAATACAAAACTTCTATGGTTTATTAAAACGGTAATTTTATCAAAGCAAACATTAATTGTGCATAAAGGGAAATATGTAAGTTAAGCTATAAGAAAGATGTGAAAAACGTAAATATTTCTAGATACGATTACATTCAGGATAAATTTTTAAGCATTAGATTTTCTGCCAAAAAATTTTTCACCCGCTCAAATGAATAAATGGTTAAAAGTTTACAAACGTACGTGTGATTGGAAATACCTTAGTTTTAATTAATATGAATTTATGTGTATCAATGATGTAAAAATCATGCAACAACTGAACTGAAGATTCACGAGTTAAATTGAAAAATCAAATGGAAATATTTGAATAAGGAAAATATGTTAATCTTGGATACAACCTAAATTCTAATGGTAAAAATCTAAAGTGTAAACAAGCTGATATCCAAGAAAAAGTTTTTGTATAAGGTATCAAAGATAAGTTATGAAATTGGTAAAAAGAAATATGAGTATAACTGAAATTGATTGGAAAAAGAAAATCCCAAAAGCAGAAGTCCATTTTCTTTTTCGATGCTTCTGAAATTTTGTTACTTTTATACAGATAATTTTGAACAAAAAGTTAAATTACATTTACAACAACGATTTCATTCTCTTTTTTTCACGTTTTTTAAATTGCATCATCATACAAGTTTAATAAAACTCGATAGATGAACAAGAAAAAATGAACGAATACTTTGAATCAAATTTCACTCTCAAACAAATTACGCAATCACATAACTTTTTATGTTAAAAATATTTTGATCTATAAGTCTATGAAATGTTGATTCAAAGTGTAAAAAATTATGCATTCAGAATTGGTTTAAATATTCAAAATTGAAAAATAAAACTTGCCTTTATCAAGAAAGAAATTGTTATAAATATCGAGAATATAAACATGCCCCCAAGTCCATAGAGATGCAATGTTCGTCGTCCTGTTTTATCCATAAGAGGAATAGACACCAATGTCATTACAACCTGAAGAAATTTGAAATCAATTAACAATTTCAAACAGAAGCTAACTTTTCGATACTTTACATACCATTATACAACCTATTCCTATCGTAGCAAATTTTGCACTCTCTTCGGTCAAACCTGAACTTGTGAAAAGTGAAGTCGAATAATAGAATACCTTATGAAGAAAATAAATAAATAAAGATATATTTTAAGTCTAACATTTTCAAAAATTGAAAAAATTCAAAATTTCTTATTAAGAAATTATTATTTGGAAATTGTGAAAGACTCATAAATCTAATAGCGAAACAAAATTTTTTATACTCTTTGTTGCCTTCCAAATATATGAATATTATCCAAACAGATAAGTGAAATTCAAAAGAAATTCTGTTTCGTTTTCAGATTCGATTTTATACATGGATAGAAATAAAACTTACAGCATTGATTCCGCTTAACTGTTGACTCAATTGCATAACAATTCCAATTATAAGTGGAGCACGTAATGTTGGTGAACAGATTAATTCCATAATTGATACACTACTTTCAGATTGTTGAGCTCTCTCTTCTGCTCGCATTTCCTCGATGTCTTCTTCAACTTGATTCGATGCTCTCAACCTTCTTAGAGCTGATTGAAAAAGTGTAAAATTTTAAAAATTCGCAAATTTTATGTTAGATTCAAAAATTATTCACCTTTTCTAGCTTCTTCTTCCCATTGCTTTGTAATCAACAAATATCGTGGTGATTCCGGACAGATTGGTAATAATATCAATTGAAGAATAGCTGGACATATTGCCAAACCTAATAATATTGGCCAACCGTCGTTCGTCCCTAATATCTGCTCAATACCAAGCACTTGAGAGAGTAGTAAACCTATTGTCACAGCCAATTGATTAACAGTACCTAGACCTCCTCGTAAGTTCAGTGGTGCTATTTCTGATATATACATTGGGACAAGAGATGTGTTGAGACCTAAGGGGAAAAATGGCAATGAAATATTTTTAAGATAATTTGATTTTTATTCAATCACATACCACAATTAACGCCAATTATAAATCGGCCTAAGAACAACATTTCATACGAGTTGACAAATTTTGTGAAGCCCATAAGACAGGCACCCGAAATGCCTACAAAATTGTTTAGCAAAAGGCTTCCTTTTCGTCCAAAACGATTGGCCATCCAGCCGCCACTGAAACCACCCAGCATCCCACCAATTGCAAATATTGACACAGCCACCGAATATAACTGTTGTGTAACTTCATCATTAATATCCTCGCCATAGCGATCCTTGTAGACATCCTTTATGAAACTTTCTATGTTCGTCTCTGGTGCATTTATCACTCCAGTGTTATATCCAAATTGAAGCATGCCCAAAACGGCAGCAAAAATCGAATATGATAAGAAAAATGTTAATCCCTAAAAAGATATGGAAAAAAAAGTCATGTAAATATCGTTACAAATCCATTCTTAAATTAATGTTTCTCATAAGAATAAAATAAACTCAAACATACGTCTGTCAATGAAAGGAAAATCATCATTTTTATTTATAAAGAAAAATTGATAATGGTTTTTTAAGAACGTTAATATATTTAATGATTATTTTTCCACCAACTTGTTCCATCAATCGAAGTTTCCGTTTATGAGTGTGCTCCTCCAAACGGTCAACATATTCACGAAGCTCCTCAATTTCTTCTTTAACTTGTTGAACTGTGTCTAATTCATGTTTTATCATGACCATGTCCCTTTTGACCTTTGGAAACGAAGATAAAGTTTTGAAATAAATCATTGAAAGAGAGTGCGTTAGAGGAAGAAAAAAATATTTTTATTTTTTACTTCTGAAACTTCACTTTGGCAGCTTTCAACGGATTTGGTTAATTCTTGAAGTTGAGTGCGAATCTCGCACAAAGCTACTGATGTCTCCATGTATCTGTCACCTCGTTGTAAATCATCCAATTTACAAGATAAATTCATACTCATTACGCTGACTTGCTTTTGTAAGCTTAGAGACATATTAAATCAAGAGAAATTTGTTGTTAATTTTATAAATGCCTGAAAATATGTTGGATACAGCAACCAAATAATTTAAACATCAAAATTTTCTGGTCTAAACAAAAATATTTAGTTTAGAATCAAAAATTATAACTGATGAGAATTTATTTCTTCTTCTAATTAACTTAAAATTTGTTTTAATTCTTAATTATAAGAAAGCAAAACATCATAAAAAAGTTTAGCTAAACTTATGATATCTAGAAAGTTTATGTGCATATCATAATATAATGTAAATCATAAGAAAGATGAGTTTTAAATATAGTTTTCATAAATAATAATGAGCGTAACAAAGAAAATCACCTTGGTGGCGGATACGGATCCATCATCATCATATAATGGACTGTTTATGGTTAAATGAC
>CVRI01000035.1:125067-255281 GCA_900005825.1 Clunio marinus | reverse complement strand
AGTCTATGTATCTAATTCAACTTTAATAATTTCATTTATATTTGTATATCTTTAAATTTAAATAATAATGATATTGTTCTCGTATTATTATTATATTATGGGTGTTAACTTTAATTTTTGCTTCTCCACTCTGGTTCAAATTATTTACTTATTATATAATTTTAATCTCTTGGGAATCAAATTTAAATATGTTCTTGTATTCTCATTAAACTTCTGAAGGGTAATGTAATAAATCAACAACTTGGTTTTCTTGATAAATCATCTCATTTTACAAAAAATGATCAAGGAAGTAACAATTAAAGAAAATAAAATGGAAACAAATACGAATAGCACAACATGACACATTCAAATCGGGGATAGGATTGTCACTTCCATCTAGTTAGCAGTCACAATTCTTTCCTCAGTCATTTGAATGACTTTGTTATCTGGTTTAGACTGATATGCAGTTGCAATAGCAACATAAAATTAACATGTAAGAATTAAATTAATGCTATGTTGTTTTTTGCTGATTTCTAATGGAAATGTCTATAAGCACTTGACAACTCTAGAAATCTTTATAGTAGGTATCTTATTTTGATAAATCTCAAGAATTTTATAATAAAATATGTTTGAGTTGAAAGAAAAAGAAAGGATGGATAAAAAAGAAATGGTATGTTGTTTTACTCGTTGATATGTTTGCCTTCATTGTAAAAAAACTATAAATTGAATATGCCTACAAGCATTGACCTGCCCTCTTTGAAAAAAATGAGCAAAAAATAAAATACTCGTATTATCCTTTCTCTAAATAATATGAAAATTAGGTCTACATGTTCATACAGCCGATACACATACAGTCATACTAAAAGCAGAAAAAAATTCTGACTTCACTCACTCAAATTAAATTGTTTCAGAACACAACATCAGCAGCAGGAAATTTTCGTAAATGATAAAAGTAAGAGAGCCTAAGAATAAAAGTAAGAACAATTCTTATTTTGCTCGATAACTTTTACCATTATTGAAGTACTCGCGTTGAATTTTACTAACAGTCTTACAAATTGTTAAAAATATAAAGAAAAGAAATTCAATAAAATTCACACATTATTATGAATTTTTTCGTTATCAAACATAAAATAAGAAAGCTTTTTTTATATAGGGTAACTAAATATAATGCATGAATTTGAGAGAAAAAATTAATCCTATTCAATTTTTATTGTAAAATGGTGGTAATGTCCTTAATGAAAATGTTTTCTCTTCTTTAGTCACTCTTCATTACATTTCAGTAAAACCGTTCAACATATTATAATTTTTCTTCCATCATGGTTTATATTGATAAGATTTTGGTTTAGATGGAATGTTTTAACACTACATACATATATTTCCTCTTTATTTCTTTTTTATGAATTCTCTTGAGCTTTTCTCACGTCTAGGTTTTGGTATTGTTGAAAATTCGAACTTTATCTCAGTTTTCACTATCATTTGATATTTAGTGACATATATTTTAGTATTTCAGCATACTCAACTCACTATCTAGTCACTAATGTGTCTTAATTTACTAATCAAAGTCCTTTTAATTTTTCACTTCACCACACGGCCCAAGAGAGATATCAGTCTCCGAATTTTCACACAATACTGCGAGGAAATTTTTTCTACATCAAGCACCCCGCCCAAAGTTTCCCAATTTCTCTGTTTTAAATGCATTGTGAAAGACTGGAAGGAAATAAATACTTGTTTGTACCCTCGAACTCTTTTGTGAACATACACGAATGTGTTAAGTGAAGGATGATATTAAAGTAAAGTAAACTAAGATTTTCTCATATTTCTCTTAAACTAATTATGTAGGTATTTATTTTCCACTTTAAATTCATTTTATATAATGAAAACATTCAATTCCTCAATGTGTGACTACATAAGAATAAATTATGGAAGTTTTTCTCTTGAATTTTAAGAATTTTCTTGGAAGTAATCTCCATCATTTCAGATCATTTTAAAGAGAGGTTCTTCATTCTCTCGAGCGCATTCCATTTTTCAAGAGCATTAGACTGTGGTTATAAATAAAGTTACCTTTTGATCAAAAGTTTTGCTTATTTAACATGCAGTTTAAAGTTTGATGATATGAAAACAAGTTTCTGGAAACAGTATACACACCTAAACACATTTTCGATACAAATTCTGTACCAATCATTTCAAAGGTTTTTACAAATTTTAAAAGCTCTATTTGCATGCTTAAAAACTTTATTAAGAGCATGAGTAAAAATTTTTTGAGATAAAAAATATCATTTACGTCTATTAATAAATAAGTATTCTCTCAGCTTGAATGCACTCTTAAACAAGAACTCTTCATTATTGAAATCTAACACACAAAATACAAAACAGATTTTGGAATAAACAATTCAATTGAAAGGTTAGTACAAGATATCAAGAATATCCAAGGTGAATTTGATTTCGGTGACAATAAATATCAGAGAACTTCTCAAAAATATATTTCAAACTTATGTTCAAGTAACATTAATTAATACATACCGTGTACCAAAGTTGAATATGTAGAATAAACTACAATCGGTTTCATATGGAAGTTTCATTGCAAAATCATTATCAGGAAGGTAACGAGAGAAGAACTTTTAAATATATTAATTTGGTTAACGCATGAAATCTTCACGTATTTAAAAATTCACATAGATAATAAAAGAAAATGAAGCTTACAAAATTTATAATAATAAGAAGAGGAACAAAACTTTTTACTCGATGTGGTTAATCAATTCACTCTTCAATAATAATGATTATTATAATTTGTTTTATTGACATGAAAGGTAAATGTGAATTTCAACATTATAATCTGAAAAACGAAATAAAAAATATGTATGCAGAATCAAACAATGAGTTAAAGTTAATTAGAAACTGGACACAGCATATTTATTTTCTTATACATTTGCTTTTATTTATTATGATACAATGTTGGTTTTCATGGGTTTATTATTTATATTGATATAAAACAGCCATTATAACTAATTATCTTTTTAATAATTTTAATTATTTCATTGTTCATCTAATTTGACCATTTTCCTTTAATTTTTTTTTCATTTTATTAAAACTTTGAAGCATATCATTTCCATTCATTCGTTAAATATTTAGATTGATTTGACTGTTTAAATGTTTATTGCTGAAAATTAATTATATTTTAAGAAACAAAATCTAAAACTTGTTAGATAATTCATTTTTGTGAGTTCTAAAGTAGATAGATGTATCTAAAGTGAGATTAAAATTTTAAACTTGACGTTTCATTGATGTTGAACCAATTAACAATTTTCCTGACTTTCATAATTTAGTTTGTGAAACTACTTTTATTTATTTTGGAAGGACTTTGCTCATGTCATGATTTAGTCAATAACTTTCATTTCTCGATTTTTTTTGGATATGTGGAAATCATAAAAACAAACATAAAAAATTTAAACTGCATATTGCCAATAGTATGGTGGTCTATGGCGAGATTTTTTATTTTCTTATATTTAGAGCTAATATTAATTATTTATGAAAAGGTATGAAAATAATATGCCTATAACGCTTTCATAAATCGCACCATTATCTGTAGTTTTTCATTGATATCAAATTTAAAATAAATATTGTAAAGAATTTAAAAGTATTTGGATTGAAAAACTTTGTGTTAGTTGTAAAATAAGTAGATTGAAATTATGTAGACAAGAAACTTTCAGTTATCTGGAAGTATCCTACAACTACTATCTACTTGCATCAAACAATGTCTATATTAAAATTTTGTTTATTAAAAATTAAAAAATAATCAAAAATTTCAGTGCCTGATTTTTTTTCATAGATAAAGATATCATGAATAAAAGTCATTATTAATGTGATATTAAATATGTATAAGCATATGGGCTTGTTCAGCGTCACACGAGCAACGGTCACAAATTCAAAGCTGGATATCATATGTATGGCTTGAGCTTTTACTGAAACCACTTACACTTTTAAATAGTACTTGGTAAGCCCTATTTACAAGTGTAAGTGGTTTCAGTAAAAGCTTTGAATTTTTGATCGTTGCTCGTGTGACGCTGAACAAGCCCATATTGAGTTGTGTTTTAAAAGATGCATGCAACATAGATGAAATAAGAATTAAATTTTATAATTATTATAATAAAAACAACCAACACAAAAAGTATTTATTACCAAATGCTGATACACTCACAATCTTTCAAAATCCTGCTATTTAGAGAAAACTGATGTTTTCTTTTGTATATTATTTGTAAACTATTATAGTATTGTTCCTTGTCAAACGCTTTTTGTGCTTTTATTTAAGGTCTCTGTAGTAAATAGGCTTTAGTAAACACTTTTTTATTTCTGATTAAATGGAAATGGCATATTTATTTAAGTATTTGGTGATGATAAAAAAGATTAATCTGTGCTATGCTCCCATTTCCGTAAGTTACGTATTTTCACAAAATTGTTAATACGCCTTGAAAGATGTATTGATAATCTTCAATTCTGTATACAACAGTTTATGAGAATACGTCACATACGGAAATGCAGCTTTCATTCATTTTTCACACTTCGACTCTCTTTTTTATCATCACAATTTGTTAAAAGACAAGTGCATTTGTAATTTATAAAAATTAGAAAAGCTAACGAGAGAAATTCAGTATTAAATAACGACGATCAAAGTTTCCTTTTCTTTTATGATTCTTTAAATGTAAATTTGTTTATTTTTCTTATATTTTATTTACATCATCTTATCTTTTTAATATTTCATTGATAAAAAAATATTTATGTATATATGTATTTTACTTCTCTTGTTTCTTATGATGTATTTATTTCATAGTAAGGATCTCTTTCGTCAGTTGGTTACACCTTTTAAATTAACAAAATTTGCTTTTATTTTTATATGAATTTTTGATTTTACATAATTACTTTTAAGATATTTATTTCAATAAGAATTTAATACATCATCGATTTTTGAGTTCGAGGTAAGTTATTTGAAATAGAATTGGTGGATAAGAATCAATTTCAATTTATATTTTTCCGCTTCCATTGTGCGTCTACACATAAAATTTTGATCTTAATGTACCTCTAAACGTGAATGTTTAGAAATGTGAAAATTTAGTCTAGAAGAAGCAGAAATTTTAAAGTTAAAATATCTATATGCACATCAAGAAAACTACACTGAAAAAATTTAATCTGATTTCAATAGATCTGAAAACTGTAATTTCTTCATCATAATTCTAAGTATTTGTGAAAAAAAGAATTATCAAATCTATATTTGTTTTTGGTACTAACGAATAAACAGATTAAGAACAATTTATCATAAAAAACCAGAAGAATTTTTTTTTGCAGTGCTAGAAAACAGTCTCTGTTTGTATGATTTTATCTTTCCCAAGCCGTTGATAGTTGAATAAAATTTTTATTTGCAAAAAATATTTGTATTCATCTTCAATCGTCATAAATTCAATTTGATTATTTTCGTTAATTTGGTTACTAAATCTGTGTTACTTTTCAGGTCGTTTATTAAAAGAGATATGAGAGGTCTGACTCAATAAAATTGATTTGAAGTTAAAATATAGGATTTCATCATGTTAAATAATACATACCTACACATATGCATTCTTAAATTTTACATTCGTTTATTCATTATAGAAATATTTTTGTTTGTATAATCACATCAAATTTATAGGCCATTAAATTATTTCTCCTTTTTACTGTTGACTTTTTTATGTTTTTCTAAAGGATATAAGAAATGTTTGCAGTATTAAAAAAACTCCTTCATTATGTGTTATCATCAAACTTTTATTGTCAAGAACCAAGAAAAGATAAAATTCAATTGAACGAATTTGTTATATTTTAATAATATGATTAAATTATGTCTATTTGATTGCAAAATAATGACTGCCATATTGCAATTTTACGAAATGCTTCAAAAATTTTTCAACTAAATATTCTATTGAATAAAATTTTCAAAGATGAGAATCTAAATTTCATGCTATTATTTTCATTTAGACATAGTTCAACATTGTAGGCTGAAATTTTAATAAAGTTTAAGAAGACAAAAAGAAAAATTTACCAGAAAATGGCTTGAAAATTTCTTAAATACCAAATCTTTGTTATTAGTAGGTTGTTAAGTATAAAATTGTAACTAAAACTAAATTTGTGAAATCTTAAGTGTTATTATATTATAAAATCAAAGAAAAAAAAATATACATAAATGTTTTAATGTTAACGAAGATTTCTGTTTTAATATTCTTTCTTCGTTATTATTTATTATATATCCAGTCAAATATGTTTTCTTATTTTCTAAAATGGTTCTTGCAATTACGAACTAAACACCTTTTCCCCAAATATGTATTTATTATAATATTCATATGTGTAAAGGATTAGGATTGATTTTGTTTTGCTTTGTTGTTTTGTTTTGATTATAATTCATCATGTGAGTAGTTTTCTTTTTCTTTTATTTCAAAAATACAAAATACTAGTATCTAGTTTCATCATGAAATTGTACAAAAAAGCCCATAGAAACCCATTTCTTATTGTATTTTGTGGTTCGCGGAATCATGTAAGAGGACCTCATCTAAATATTTACAAATTATTTACAAGATTTCAAGGACTCTCCATTCTACCACGCATTTATATAAAGATGAAGTTTTCGTCTGAATCAATTATATAAATCAATATATTATATGTGTAGTCAATTCATCAGTAAATACATTTATTTAAATATACATTCACTAGTATTCATGTTAATAATCTAGATCACTATAAACCAAGTTAAATCATTAAAAGTATTGTTTCATTCTTATTTTTCTTTCATTTTGTAAGGCATAAGTTTATATATAATATATTAACTATCATCTTTTTGCGTTAGTTATTCGTATGAAGTATAATTCTATTGTTCTTCTTTACATCTCCTTCACTAGGTACCTGTCTTCTTTTTTTTCTCTAACATAAAAAAAAACACTAACGAATTTTTTACTTTGATTATTTACTGTAATTTATAGAGAAAGAGAGAATGAAAGAGAGATACCATTTACTACTTATTATCTTATCAAAAATTGTTTGTTAAATGTTGCGAAGATTTCATCTATTTAGATTGTTGTTATTGTTTAACTTTTATATATCCCTACATAAGTTTGAAACAGAAGAATTACTAATCAAAAGTTCATGATGTGATTTTCCTTAAAATTTTGTGTTCATATAATCCATAAAGTAAGTGCTTGCGTAATATCCATATTTTTACATATATATCTACTCAATACGTAAGGTTCTAAGTGCTTAATTATAAAATTGAAATCTGTCTTTAAATATATATTTTGATTTTCATTTTTAAAATAATGAACAATTTAAGTGAACTCCGATACGCGAAAATAAAAACAAATGTGAAACTCTCCAACCAAGGTAATTTTTCAAAAGTTATATTTAGATGTACGTAAACAATAATATAAAAGATCATGTTAGTAATAAATTGATTAAATAAATATCATAAAACCCTCTTTGTTCCGCTCTTTTTACGACCTCAAAGATCTAAAGTTTACAATTTTCTCTCAGTTATTTTCAATAGTGGACTGATGCATAAAATAATTTTGATTTTCTTTAGTACTTTAATCTACCCAATATAAGTATTTACTAATATTTCATCCAATTAAAATAAGTATGGAGGAAAACTGAATAAATTTAGGTACTGTTACAAAATTCTTTCACATTTTTGTTAAATTTATTGACGTCTTAAAAAAATAACTCTCACTGCGAAAACTTCCCTATAATATCTTTTGATTAAAAAAAGAATATAAAAGATATTCTATTGTTTCTTAAAATTTGAAAGATGTTTAATATTTCATAATAATCATATCAGCTTGCTCGACAATATATACTTTTGTCTCTATGTTATGTTTAAATTTCTTTTTGTTAAATTCAGGCAAGGTTAAATTTTCGCAAATATTTAAAAAAAATATAATGACAGCAAGAAGAAGTTTCTTTTATAATGAAGCTGAGGAAAAGAAAAGAAATAGTTTCTGTCATTCTTAATTATAAATTTCAATTCAAATGAAAATTTCCTCATAAGATTATTCGTAAGACAATACACTAACTAAACAAGAAGAAGCGAAGTCGGGGAGTAGAAAAACACTTCCATTTAAATTTCTTTTCGATTTTGTGGTTGAAACTTGAACTTTTGTGAAATTTATGTAATATATATACATAAAGTGCATAGAACAATTTCTTAAGACAGATTTAAAGTTCCCTGATTGCAAAAGATGGTAGCTAGTTGACCGTTGTTAGATCATTTTTAATTTTATCAGTGAACGGTTGTTAAAAATCGACACTCTTTAGAATGGATTTGGATATATTGAAATATTTATAAACTTTAAAAGTATTTAAAGGAAAAGTGAAAGTAAAGTTTTTGAAAGTGAAAAAAAGCAATCTGATGTCAAATAATTAGCATTTCAAAACATAATTGCTTCATCTCAAGATTTTACATACAGTAATTTTATTTTATTCCGATTAATATTGTACAGCATTTAGAAGCTCAATTTAATAGCAATATTAGAAGATTGGAGGATTGAATTTTTCATCTTTTTTCATCATTCATTTGTACGTACTAATTCTTGCGAATTGTTTCAAAACATACATCAAAAACTCTCTTTGTTTATGTCTAGGTGTGTGTTTACGAATAGGTGTTATGTTGTTGTTTATTTATAAATATATTAATTTTATAGGAAAGTGTTAATAATGAAGAATTTAAGGATACCGATTAATTCATTCATTTTCAAAGATATTGAATCAACAATTTTCTTTTCTTTTCTCATTTAATAATCTTAATATTGTATTGTACTTTTGTAATAGTCTAAAGTTTTCATCAAATGTCCTACACCCACGCATATTTAAATTTACGCATTTTTTTTTTTGAAATATAATTTTCTTCTTTATACTGTTGAATTAACATTGATCATCCATTTAATATTTTTATTATTAGTATGTATGTACTAGTATGTGGTAGTTATGCATTTAATATCTATTAAGAAGAAACTGATAGAGTTTGAGACTTCTGATCAATATTGATATTTAAATATCTAATCGATTTTCTTATTCGATCTGACAAAAACTGCTTTATCTTTCAATTATTTCTTCAAATTCATCGGATATTCATAATCAATGAACCAATAAAAATAGTATTGAAATAATATTTTTAATTTATAGTTTACATTGGAAAATTATTTTTCACTATTTTTTTCTTTTTTTGTTAGGTAATTTTCAATTTTAAAAACTCATAAATAAATGCAAAAATAAATCAATGATGAAACTTTTTCTTTTTTTTCATACTTTTAGATAGTCCTACAATCTACTCAGCATACCACAAATTTCCAGGATAAGCTTTGCCCGTCAATTGCGCGGGACTTAAAGGTGCACCAAACTGACCGTATTGTGGAAATTGAATATGAGCTGGTAAAGGCTGAGCAGGCAGCACCTTAAAAGAAAATATGTATATAATATATATTATGTATATAGTTTTGTATAGTAGTGATATGTAAATCATAATAAAAATGAGAAAAAAAGAAGAGAGCTTACTTGTCGACTATTAGTATGTGCTGGTGGTGGCACTACACGAGCTGTATTATAAGCATACGAAGCTTGTGAAACAAAAACTGTCGGACGACGATAAAGTTCAGCTTGTGCATAAATATCAGGTGGTTGCGGTTGCAACAATGTTGCTGCAGTTGTACCGATCGGTGAGTTGCCCATGGGCGTGGTGTTTGATGTTCGAGGCTGCGTTCGATGGTGATGATGTTGCGATTGCTGCTGTGGTTGATGATGCTGGTAAATTGGTGTAGTATTCAAAGAGGTAGAAGAACTTGCTGTGGATGGGATATCATTTTTGACATGAGCAACTGGAGGTTGTGGTTGCTGTTGTTGTGTCGATCCACTTCCTGATAACTCACGTTTATGCTGATTATGAGCATGAGCCAAAGGTGGCTGAACGACAATTGAACTTGAAGGACCTGCACCGACCCATGACGATCTTTTCTGATGATCATATGATGGATATTCAAACTGATTCATAAAAGCTGTGGCAAATTCTACTGGTTCTTGTTTCAATTGATTCCCTGAGGAACTTGATGGAACTGAGACAGTCTGATTAGCTTCATTTTGAGACATTGCCAACAAACGCTTTTTTTGACTCTGCTGACTATGAGCATTATTTTGTTGCTGTTGAGAATTTGACTGCTGTTGGTTTTGTTGTTGCTCGTATTTAACATTTTGGGCTGATTGATATTTTGGAGCAGAATTATCTTCACCATCACTATCACCAACTGTCACACAAGAAATGACATTTTTTCGTTGAAGTTGTTGCTGTTGCGATTGTCGCTGTTGAAGTTGTTGTTGCTGGTGATTTCCCGAGGATGTGTTGCCACTAATTACACTCGTAATTTCTCCACTGACTTTGTTACATTGTGTCGACATATTTGTTGAAAAGCTTTGCTGATTATTATATGATCCACGAAAATTTTTAGAATTGCTGTTGTTATTAGAATTTTCTTCTTCATCTTCACTATCTGATATCAAAATGACTGATGTTGGTGAAGGTGTATCATTTATAGTGATAGTTGAGTTAATAATTTGATGATGATTTTGCGATTGATTACGTTGTTTATTGCCACCATTGCCACCACTACCACCACTAGCACTTGAATTAATAACAACAGTCGATGGATATTGTTGCTGATTAACATCATTATTATTATGTCCATTTGGATTGTTTTGATAGCCAGTGTAGAAGGAAGAATTGTAAAATTGATTTGCTGGTGTAGCTTGTTGTTGAGGTGAGAGATGATGATATGAAGATGACCGGTGATTATTACTATAACGATGTTGGTTCTGTTGATTTTGATTGTTCTGGTGGTGATGATGCTGCTGATGATTGTTATGATGATGGTGATGGTGACTGTTGTGATTATGTGGTGGAGTATTTTCCTTGACACGCTTCTTTACCGGGGACAATTGATTTGTTTCCTTCTTTTCATGACGTGGAACATTCAAATGGTGAACAGGCGACTCTTTCTTTTCATACTTATGTATACTCAACGGTTGCTTCGCATAAATCTCCTCGACATTATAGAACTGAGCTGAATCGACAATTAAAGAATGTGGTGCAGCTCCATGTTGTCCCCATGATGGAACAATCGCAACTTGTCGTGTTCCCCCTTGTGGCCAGGCAACTGTTGATTGAACAGCATTTGTTAAAAGCATTCTTTGTCCATTTGGTTCCATTGTCATAGAAACAGGAACAGGAACATTAACATATTGTTGTGGTGGAACTTGAATTGAAGGTTGCATGCCACTGCCAACAACAACATGCTTTGTGGTAGGACTTGGCATGGGGTTATATGGGCATATGAAGCTTAATTGTGGTGGCAAAACTTCAGCAGCTCGTGTATTAGTTGTATATTGACGCACGACATTTCTTGGCGTACCATAAAATTGATAAACATTATCATATGTTGCAGGATTTCGTTCTCTTACTAGTCGTTGTACTTGACTTGTCAATTGATTGTTGATTGTAAACGTCATATTTTCAGTAGTACTTGGTCCGAAGTTAGTAACAAGTGTTGCTGTAGCTTGCGGGACAGTATGAACTGGAGGATCACGACGGCAAACTTCCATCATTTGAACACTCGCTTTCACATTATTACAATGTGCATAGTCAACTAAATGCGAAAGTGTCGTGAATGAATGCCGCAAAGCTTGTGCAGGCTGAATTCGTCGTTCTTGATCAATTGTCAACATACGTTTCAACAAGTCAATAAACTCACGACGATCGATTTTCTCCGCAAGTAGCTGACTGCTTTCAATATCCATTTGAACGTTTACTTGTCCAATGTCATCAAGACAATTGAAAATGTATTTACGAGCCTCTTTGCTCTTTATATTAGTCATGATTTCATTTTCTTCCGGTGATATAAGACGCCAGAATGGATATGTTGAATCCTCATCGCGATAAAAGAACTTTTCAGTTTTACTTGCACTATTCAGCATATGTTCGGTGGGAAGGCCTTGCGTCTGTGATATGTATCTACAAGAACAAAAAATAAACTGTAACTTTTATCTATCTTTCTACATATGCGTCAATGCGTACCTAATTTGATCATATTCAGATGAGCCTGGATAAAGAGGCCAGCCCAAGAAAAGTTCAGCAACGACACATCCCAGCGACCACATATCAATCGCTTCACAGAATGGCAAACCAAGAATGATTTCAGGTGCACGATAATATCGTGATTGTAAATAGGTATTGCAAACCGTTTTGCTTACGTGGGATGCACTTCCAAAGTCAATCACTTTCACTCTGTAATAGTTAGCAAATTTTATTATTTGGAAAGGTTGCTTTTGAACACAATTACAACTAAATTTTCTTTTGGAATAAGAAATTTGTTCCTTTAATTCTTATCATTATATATTATAGCCAAAAAATTCTTTGTTACCTGTATGGTTGACGAACGGGATCAACAAGCATAATATTCTCTGGTTTCAAATCAGCATGAATCAGACCAAGTTGTTTTAGTTTCAATAATGCAGTCAAGACCTATAAGAAGAAATGTAAGCTTTAGCTATAAAATAATTTTAGACTTAAATAAGAAATCTTATTTATATTTCTTTTCAAGGCAAATTATGTATTTGATTGATTTAATAGATTTTTTTTCCTATGGAAATTTTAAAAACATGCAGTAAAAGAGAAAATAGAAAAGAAAATAGGAATCGACTCTCGATGACGGCGTTTTCGTATGTTACAATTCTATTTTCACATTCAGTCAATAAAACTGCACCGCTTGTTGCACAAAAATAAAAAATGAGAAAATAAAATCTGTTTCCAGCAATTTTTGATTCTTCTCAAATTTGATGAATTTGATGAACAACATCAATGAAATAATTCTCTCCACATACCTGTTGTAATATTGGTCTGATATATTTCAAAGGCAATGGCGAAAACTTATTCTGCTTCAGGAAGTCGTACAAGTTTTGCTCCAGCATTTCAAAAACTAAGCATGTGTGGTTCTTATGTTGAAAACATTCAAACGCTCGAACGAAATTGAACTCGTCTGCATTTTCCTGACTGAGACGTGACAAGATAGAAACCTCAATTTGGCCTTGGCGGGCATACGATGGATGATTCTTTAAGATTTTAATAGCAACTATGTCGCTAGTACCCTTTTTCCAGCATTTTACGACTTGTCCGAATGTGCCACGACCGAGGAATTCAAGAACCTACAAGGAAAAAATTAATTTACAAATGAAATACTTTGTTTATTAAAGGCTTAATGGTAAAAAATAGACATTAAAGGTAAAAAAAAGTTTTATCATAACCACACGACGTAACGTAATGTGAGAGTTTATTGATCTTTAGTTAAAAGATAACTCACTTTCATAGTTTATTAGTTTTGTGGGCGAAAAAATTCCATTACCTATGTAAAATTAGGTTAAAACAAAAGGTAGCATAGCTTAGTGTAAAATCTAGCACTCAATCGATTTTAGGGCCGTTCTCATTGCTTTTCGTGTTTTTCTTTTTTATGTTAAAACATTCTATTTGCATAGCACAAGAGAAGTTTTATTTGGCAAAGAAATTATAAGTTAAAAATGAGCATATTGGGAAAAATTTATAAATATGTTAGTTGGTTATCTGTCGAACTTGGTTTCGGAAATCATTTTTAGTTTCTTATTTATGTATTCACTTCAATTGCTGTATTTCATGTTTTTCCAGCTTTTTTTGTAACGCGTAAGCAACAATTCACTTTGTGTGCTTGCTTGTCATACACATCAACCAACAACTTCTTTTTCTTCTATAAATAAAAGACGTCGTTTTCTTTCCATTTCAAAAACAAATTACGTAAAAATTCATTTTTAGTTGTTTTTTTTGCTACGAAGCAAGCAAATAAATGAAAACGTATTTGTTTCAACGGATGGACCAAGCGATGAACATTATAAGCAAAGTAATGGCGAATGTAGAGTGCAACGTTGCCAGATATTGTGTTTTTTTATTGAGTAGTATTTATATTGGTATTAGTAAGCCCCTCAAATTTCAATATGGTCAAATATATGATATTTTGTTTTTCGGATTCTTTTTTTAATTTTAATCTTTCATTTTGTATGTGACGTATAGAAATCGTCTCTGTTGAAATGTTTCACGTAACGTTATTTTTTTGGTGGCGCTTTTTCTGCTAGCTTAAATTCTTTTGAATGGAAATATTCATTGAAAGGTTCAACAAATACTTTTAAATAAAAAGTGCTTTTCTAACCTTCGAAATTGATGTCGAGAAACTTAAAAAAAGACAACTCACCTCGTATTGACTTGACTGTGAGTACAACACCTCGTGTTGTACCAATTGATAATCACCGTCAGCTCCACTGCTTGATCTTTTACTTGTTGCTTGATTTGTATTACCACTTGTTCCTATGTTCGTTCCATTTGCAACTTTTGAATGAGCTGTTTTAGATCCATTAGATGGAGCGCCCATTATTGAAGATTGTTGTTGGGAATGCGATGGATTCAATGTGCTTGTCGTGCTGATAATCGTCTGTTCATGTAAATAAAGCGTAAATTTTTGTTGAAAATTAATATTATTTTTAGAAAATATTGAAAATAAATTAAAAAAAGAGTAATTAAGTAATACTTATTAATAAATAAACTTAACAGATGAAGACAGTAAAAGGAACTTACTTGGCTATCAACGCAACCACAATCACAACCCGCATCAGCTGTGGAGAATTGTAGGCAAAGGGAGAAAGCGTAAAGGGAAAAAAAATTAGTTAACATAGGGAACAAAGGGGAACAGAAAATCTTATGTGAAGTCAATAGCTTCATAACAAAACTCAAACGCCTAATTGGGATTCGAAACTCAAATGACAAGCTTCCAAAGAAAAGTTCAAAATTTTAAATTTTAAGTATTTCATTACATGAGGATTCCTTGACAAAAATCCAATATCCCTTCGGCTATAACAAATGGAAAAATAAATTTTGTTACGAGATATTTAGATATGGGGAGACTAAATACAAAATAGAAAAGTTTCAATATTTTTTGCATTTAATAACGTTAGTTTTTTAATTTTGCAAATTTCACAAGCACACTAGTATCTAATATTAAAATTAAAATACATCTGAAGAGTGAAAACTATGTACCTACATATTTCATTAAAATTCAATTCTTTTAAGGCTCTCAATTTGCATCATTATGTTTCTCAATTTTGTTACAAAAGATTGTTGTCATATCATTTTGTTAAAAATGTCTTTTTTATCTCAGGTAATATCAACAACTTTTTTAATTAAATCCCAATACAAATCAAAACAGATTCTAAATACTTTAACCTATGTGTTCAGAATTTTATCTGATGTTATTGTTGAGGGTTTAAGTGATAACAGTATTCCCGAAGTTATAAGGTCGAGAGTATTCTCTAAAATGGATTTATGATAAATTATTTTTTTTATATTGAAATCATTCCAATGATTGAGGCATATCACTTTTTTAAAGTATTATGAGTATTACTATCTACGCATTTCAAAAACAAAATAACAAGTTGATTCATTATTCAGCTTAATATTCACTTGCACATCTATACACACACACACACACCCAAACGTTTACTTTTAGATATTACACACATCACATATTAAAGTATGGTTTTGTGTGAGGGAGACTTTATTAATGAAACAAGAGCTGCTGAAAAGCACCATGATTGCGACTTAAAAATAATACCATGATGGCGAAAGGAGCGAATGAGTTGAGATTTAAAAAAACTAAAATGCGGTCGTTCAATCGATTTTATTTTCTATGACATTTCAAAGTTTCAAACTGTTTTTTCCAAACATTTTATGCAAGAAAAAATATTAAAATAATTTAAAAAACTATGAAACCATTTTTCAACCAGGATATTTTTTTTCCTTATGTTGGAAAATTACAAAGTCACAGTTTTAGAAAGCTTCTGATTTTAATAAATTACGATCATTGTTCTTTTCTATTATAAATGTTGAGTCTGGCTTTTCAAAATGATGTTCTAAAATGAAACAACTACTATGAAATATCATTCGAAATTCATATAATTTTTTCAAGCATTAAAATAGTGGAATCTCCAATGGAAAAACGCATGAGTCATCAAAGAAAACCTCAATATTTGAACTTTTCTTAGATTAGTATTACGTTTATATTTGTAAAATGAGTGACGTTTCATGGAAAACCTCCAATAATTTCTCACCTCTACCAAGGTTAGTTTGGGGCTTACATGGAAAATCCACTTATTTAAATCTCCATTTTTGTTTGTTTGTATTTTTTTCATATACGTTCGCAACACTAAATAAAAGAGAATGTCAATTAACAGACCTTTCGCGTGTGATATGCGTATTTACCACTCTCTTTTTATTCACACCTAAAAATGTTTATGTTCTAGGTCCTGACATATTTATTAATAAGTGTTAAACTTATTGAAATCGCTATTTTTATTCTATCCAGCATATAATGAAATATGAATTTTCATGGATGTCTCAATTTAAAACATAGATTTTTCTAGCGAAAAATAAGAACATGTAAATGGCTATCGTCTAGAATATTTCTGGGTATGCAGCCTTATCAATAGGATTTTATTTTCAACATGAAAATTGTATGTAGTTATGTTTTCCCTCTGGTTTACGACAGGTTCTTGGAATGAAACTGTGATAAACAAATATTATATTTAAAGAAATATGAAAAATATAAAATTGTTATACTAATTGAATGTTTTATATTTTTCCCCTTTCTGCTCAAGATCAGACATCTTTAAGAACATGGGAGATTTTGTATAACTTTTTTCTAAAATTTTGACTTTCATTAGTAATGTCATGTCATATATAACTCTTTTTATGAAAGTTGAAAGAATTAATTAAGAGTGCTTAAGAACTACAAATGAAAATAAAATATAAAACCAAAATTCAATTATCTATATAGTAATAAACAGACAGAGAAATAAATATAAATTTGCTCTGTAGATGATCATATACAGCGTTGTCTGTTTTTCTCGCCACACCGCAAATGTTTTTAAATGAATTTCAATGTATTTTTCTGAACAGGGAAAAAAGAACACAAGACCTGTATACTTCGCTGTATATTTATTTATAATAAAAAAATTTATAGGTTTTAGCAGCTCCGAAGAAAACATGGTTCAGGAATTGGCACAAAGAGTAAAAAACATCAAAATTTAACATAGATACTTAGTGGTTAATTTTTGATATATTTATTTTAGCAAATTTCCTGCGCGAAATTTTCTTATAAGAAATAGAATATCAAATGATTATTTTTTTTATGATACAGCGTATGTAATTCCAAAAATATCTTTAAAAGTATTGAAAGTATGTGAAAAGTATAATTAAAATATATCAAACAATATGAATAATAAGGAGAATCAAATATAAATATTGGAAATGAAACTTTATGTACGAATTTATTAAACGATTGATTTCTGTGTATGAATGTTTAGTTTATGTTCCCATAATATCGAATTACCTATTTATTTTGCGTTAGAATCATCTTTTTTTTCTTTTAAATAGCTTGTTATATTCAAACTTTAAGCAAAAACAAGTAAAAATAACAATTTTTACGAGATCTATTTAGATTCCAAGATTTGCTGAACTTTTTTTGTGATGTGAAAAAAAANTTTTGTTATAGTTTTATTATAAATACCAAAAATCTCAACTCAAATAAATAAAATTATTTATGACTACACTTTTCTTTGAAAATTGAAGGAAGTATTTATAGTTTAGAAAGTAATTGCAACATTTTTCGGAAATATTTCAAACATTCATATTCTTACCAAATTAGGTATTTTCAATTTCAAATGTCAATTGGTGATTTGAAATTGCATTCATAATTAATGGTTTTACATCCTAAATATGAATTCATAATTTTTCTCTGTATTAAATAAATTTTAACTTCACTTTCATAAAATATAAAATATATAC
The DNA here is from genome assembly GCA_900005825.1 of Clunio marinus. NCBI lineage: Eukaryota > Metazoa > Arthropoda > Insecta > Diptera > Chironomidae > Clunio > Clunio marinus. Next base: position 237,340 of record CVRI01000035.1, on the reverse strand, counting down.
TCATATATTATACTCATATTTATGCATATGCATGTATGCGAGATATATGACGTATTTATTTATCTATTAAAAATTCACACTGAAGCTATGTTAGTTAGTTAGTATTCGATAATATATCTTTTAGGTAATTTGCATTTATTCATTTTATATGCTTTACTCTTCTTATCTTACACACTCTTTGCGTACATGAATGTTGCGAGTTTTACGTTTACAAAAGAAACGAAAAACGTAAAATTGTAATTTTTTATATTTTCATTTCTTTTAATTTTAATTTTAAAAATAAAACGAAAAAAGAACGACTTAAAAATTCATGAAGCTGAGATTTTTTGTCTTCGAAAGAAAAAAGAAACTTTCGACAAACAAGACGAAGATTGTGTTCGAAATGATTAAAGCAAAATCTAGCAATCCCATTGTGTTTTCACTTTGCGAGTCACTGAAAGAAATCAAGCTGTAACTTCGACAACGAAAGGAAAATGTATAAGTACCTAGTGAATGTTGCCGAAACATGGAATTTGTAATCAATTTAAGTGTTATAGCATTGAAGTATAGCAAAAAGGATTTTACGTTGATGTTTCACATATATTTGTGTTAGTTAATTAAAAACAAATACAAAATAAAGCAAAGTTGTGCAGAAACACGTTATGTTGAAACTAAAATATATTCTTAACTTCTTTAAAGACCAAAGAATGTAATTTTCGGCATGTCATCTGAAGTTATTAACAAAGAAACTGATGCAAATATATGAATTCAAATGATAAATAATTGATCAAAATGAAATATTTTTAATTTAATTAAAGGTAAGCAATGTGAGAGAAAGGTTTCGAAGAGAAGCTTTCGAAAGTAGAATACTTTATGGAAAGCAAATTAATTTCTCTTATTATCTCGTAACAAGCTATTGTTATTGTGGACCTTAATCACATTGGGGCTTCACTGGTTGCTTTCATTTGATCTTGCAAAGATTGTATGACATTAAACATAGTTATACGACTTTATTCTGCGTACGAAGAAATTATGTCTCACAATTTTTGTTACAAAAAACAAAAAAAAAACTTTTTCTCAGTTAACTTATATCTATGTACTCAATATATACTTATAAATATTATTTAAGTATTATTTCATTTCTTAAGACATCCTTTGCCTTAAAATTAAATTTGTTTACTTTAAACTTTCTATTCAGTTACTTTCAGGAATATTTCGTGTTAAGTTAAAGAAATTTTCGAACGGACATAAGGTCAGAGTAGCTCATAATTTGCAGGAATGATATTTTTACATTTTACTAACAAATCAAAAATATATTTTTAAAATAAAAAATATTTTTACAGAACATGTCCAGTAATTCACAAATTAATATTTAATCTTCTAGATATCTATATAAACTGACTGTGAAAATCTGACGGTTTTTCATGTTTAGTTTTCAATCTATATAAAATATTAGATCGTCGAAAAAAATGTCTTCATTTTAAATTCAGGACACAAATTATTCATAAAAATAAATAAAAATTTGTAAGTATTCACCTGTCTCGCGTTTTCTCTTTTTATTTTGTTCTTGTTGCTGCTGTTGATTTTGATGGTTTTTTAGAGATAGCTCATTAGCATTTTTTTCGAATTTCGCTGAGTGCTGCTCACTTGAGCTGCTTCCATATGTTGTAACAATCGCAGAGACTGACGATGTAGATGATAATGAATAGTTTAGTGTTGCTGATGTGCCAAACGAGCCATGTCTCGATGCAATATCACTTGAAAAGTTTGTATTTGACGTGAAATTACTGTTTGAATGTTCACTACCCGATTGCGGGTGACACAAGTCAAAATTTTCCGAAAAATGCGAAGTTTTCATTTGCGTTTTTCGTTACAGCACGAATTTTTTTTTGTGTCAGAGAAATCTATTAATTATCCAACAATTTTATAAATTTCGTATCACACAAATAGCAATTTTTTTAGTTTTGGATATTTTACTTTTCATTCCTTGCTTACTATGTTGAATATACTAAGACAAAAAAGAAATGACTGCTCGTATGTGGTATTTTTATCTTTCAATTAATTATTTGCCACCATATTATTTTGAGTGCTCTTTCTTGAATATGGCGAAAATGCATTTACTTCATTAGACTGATTACAATTGAATAATCAAAAAAACAGGAATCAGCAAAACACTCGACCAACGTAAGATGAAAGTTTTTAAAACCCTTAAAATTAATCAAACTATTTACAGAAAAAAAAATTTGGTTTCTTTGACTCGAATCAAATGGTGGATTCCATTTTCATAAATTACGATGTTTGTGTTGGTGAGCGACTGAACAAGAATTTTTTAAGCGTCGAATTTCACAAAATTTCGTTTTAATTTCTTCACTTTCACATTTATTTCATGATTACCATATTAACACAGAAACTTTAAAACCTTTTTTGATATTTAATTAAAGGAAAAATCCTATAATATAATTATTTTTTGACGACTAATCCATTTTTTGAGTTTCTTTCTTAAGATTTTTATGTAGACTAAAAGTTTTGTTTGAAGCAGCAATACAGTTTAGTACAAGTTATATTTTTAGTACAATATAGGTAGGAAAATTTAGTATGTCGGTCAGACATTGCAACCAAAATTTATCATATACACTACACTTCATTTCTTGTACATCTACCTACTTGATTAATTCAAAGCAATTTTTCATAGCTATAATGGCGATTTTATTATAAAAAACTTGTACACTGTATCTACAAAAATCAGCTTATAAGTATATTATCCTTCATGATCACCCTATGATGTTGCTCAGAAAGTATGTCGCATAAATTTGTGTGATCGATAGAATCTGAAAAAAGGAAACGAAATTGAGAAAATATTTAATAATATATCAATTAAGATGAATCAAAATGAATGGGAAATTCGTGAAACTCAAAGACAACGTGAGCTGGAAGAAGCTAAGGGAAGAGCTCAACAAATGGAAAAGGTTTTTAAGTTTATTTACATATCATCGTAGAAGAAATTATATTTTTTCATGTTTTATTTCTTCTTTCAAAATTATTTTTGATTTCAGACTATGAGATGGTGGTCGGAATGCACTTCTAACTGGCGTGAAAAATGGGCAAAAGTTCGAAACGAGAGAAATCAAGCAAGGGAAGAAGCAAAGCAGTTAAGAAGTCAGCTTGAATCAGCTGTGAAAGAATCTCATTCTTTTAAAAAAGAAAAAAATGAGCTTGAAATTCAAATTTCGCAGTTGAAGAAAGAAATGGAAAAAGTACATCTTTCCTTAATGAAGCATGCTGGTCAGCAAAAAGAACCTGAAAGAGACATAAATGAATCTCCCGATCAATTTTCAAACGATGGTCTAAAGAATGTAAATTCAGAAGATGGGTTGGTAACCAAAGCAAGGTCTGTTGGTGAAAATGAGGATAACAAAGACAATAAAATTATTGAAACGCAGTCACACGAAGTATTGTCTAAAAAATTTGATGCGGATTTTGAAGAAAAACAACTCATTCAAAAATTGAATTCAAAAAGCGATGATGATGACACTGAATATTTCACTCAAAAACTGAAAATGCTGCAGTTACGTTTAGATGATGCTGTTAAGGCTTTGAGTGGAGAAAAAGAGTGAGCAAATATAAACACTTATAAAGTTTATTAAGTATATATAATTTATATTCTTCTCTGATATATTTCTCTTAGTGAAAAAAAACACTTGTTAAAATCGATTGATAAGCTTCGTCAAGAATTAGAAGACTGCAAGAAAGATGCTGTTAGAGAATTTCTAACTATGCAAGAAACTCACCATGCTGAATTAAGAATTATCAATAATTCTCTCCAGGAAGAGATGAATGACCGTGAGTCATTAGAACGTCGTTTGTTTGAAACAAGAGCAGAACTAGAAAGACTTCAATCAGAAAACGCTTGTGAATGGGCAAAAAGAGAACGCCTCGAATCAGAAAAAATTACACTTGAAAGAGAAAATAAAAAGATAAAAGCAGAACTATTAGATTTTCAAGTTTCAACTGGAAGATCAGGTTTTAATGCCATGCGACCTCAAGATGCTTTGGATTCTGAACTTCGTCTGCTTCAACAAGAATTAATGGAAAAAAACAAAGTACCTACATAACTTTACTGATTATGAATAATATAGAATAATGTTTTTGTCACCTTCATCTTTGTAGGAAATAACTGAGTTGCGCCACTCTCAAAGCAAAGTAAAAAAAATGCTCTCTGAAGCTAATATTGAGATGGGACATGCAGTGCGTCGTGCAGAACAATATGAGACAGAAGTAAAGCGTCTTAGGTCAAGAGTGGAAGAATTAAAAAAGGAATTAACTATTGCCGAAGATGAACTTGATTCAGCTTCATCGGCTGTTCGAAGATTACAACGAACTAACGAAGAACTTCATGCAAGGTAAAAATAACGATTGTAAAAGAAAAATAAACTAACGCTTGTAATATTTTCATTATTGGACGCTGCTTCACGCTTTCTTATGACATTTTTAACCACACTAAAAACCACTTTATTAACTCTTCATTGCTTGCAAATTGCTTAACGTTAAATGTAAACTATTTAATCATTTATTAACAAACTCACAATGTCATCTTATGAAACATTTCGAAATAGGCATTCAAGCCCCAAGCATTTCACACATGCAGCAGATTCTCCAAAATTAAATAAGGAATACCGCCCAAATATTAATGACTTGAAACAATTCTTTGACAATTCAAAGTGCTCAAACTTCGGCGCGAAGCCCAAGCACTATATTGATGCAAAGACCTCGTTTTTAACTCAAGATGATCTATCGTTTGATGGAAAAAATCGAACAGAATTTGAACGCGTGAAACAAAGATTTGATAATCGCCACTCAGTAAAATCTTACAATGCTAATTCAGTTTCAAAAAATTCTTCACGGAGAAATGAACGCCACATTGCAAATCAAAGATTCGTAAAAAGTACCGAAATTTCTATCGACGATTCTAGAACTAGTTTAAATATACATGAAAATTCTCAAAGCTTTGATTGCAATGCTTCATCCAGCAAATCAAGCTGTTATAATCAGATTCAATCTAAAAAAACAGAAAATTCTGAATTAGCTGACAGTTTTAATCTTGATGGTTTTAAAGTATCAGAAGATGATGACGAAGATGTAAGTCAGTGTAGTTCTTTTAAATTTTAAAATAATTATCTCATTACATGCATGCCTGCTTTGGTTGTCTTTGAAGTTTCCTCATTCTAAACAGTTAATTTATAATTATTAATTTTAATAATGTAATTTCCTTATTTACTTTTAGACTTCATAAATACGAGCCAGATAATGATTACGATGGAGGCAGGCCACAAACAATTCTTTAACGTTCAGCATGAAAACCTAATCAAAGCATATTGTTGCTTTTGATGATCATCTTTTTGATTCATCTTACAATATCACATATATGTGGATTAATGAAAAAATTTGCAACACTTGACGTGACACTTTTTCTTAGATCCTTTATAAAAAAAAATTTCAGTCGAAACTCCGTCACTGCATACGGATTAACTGATATTTAGATTAAATAATTTTCAGATCTCAAAATAATTCTTATATGCACTTTTACTTTTCATAAGTTTCCTCCCAAAATAATCTTACTTTATGTAGCTTTGTAAATAAAGTTTATGATAATTGTCATATGTAATAAACAACTCAGTCATGATATTTGCTTTTCATATTTAACTTTTAAAATACCTATATCTTATTTTTGGAAATGTGAAACTGTTAATAGTTTTTATCTATAATACAAATATGTAATGTGAAGTACTTTAATAGCAAATATTGTCGTTTTAATAAATATTATATTGCAACCTGAAATTAAAAACATTCCTTGACGATTTAGTGTCAAAACAAACCTGATTTCTGAATATCTATTTATTATCAATTTAAGATGATTTTGATTTAGGTAATAATTGAAAAATTGAATTTTTTGTGGAAAGTTCTTTTGCTTATTAGTAATTGGTGCTCTTTTGTTACATTTTTTTTTGTTCCTTTACTGTAAATGTATGTAAACACGTGTTAAATGACATTTAATATTTCTTAGGCCACTGTTTTTTTCTGTTTGATAATGATATAAAAATTGATAGATATATCTTTATATATTTTCTCAAAATATTAAGATAAAGAACATTGAAGTAATTAGATGAGATTGAGAAAATAGTTTAACATTTTTGATTGTCTTGTTTTGGTCTGCATATACGAGATCTTCCTTCGGAGCCATATACTATATTGCAACTGAATGTAAAATGACCGCATGTACTAGATTTTGTGAAGTAAGTTGAAGCAAATTTTCCATTTTCCTTAGATTTTTCATTCAAACTTCCTGAAAGCGAGTTTGTAACAGAAACATAACTGTCAGGTTTCAAGAGTTTTTGCTTATTATCGTTATCGATACTATTTTTATCCCCGCTTGGCTTTGAAGGCAGATATCTGGTTTTATATTTGATCTTTTGTGTCGTTTTAGATATTGTTATATCTTGAGGATTAGAATCTGATTTCTCGTAGCCACTAGATCTATCTATTTTTTGTGAGTCAAAAACTGGTGGATATTTGATTGTACGACCGTTCTGAGTCTGAACTAGTCGTACGTTCTTGTCGGGATTGATAATCGTTGTCACTTGTTTTTGTGTTGGAGTTCGTTGAGAGAAAATTCTTATTGTTGTGTCTTCATTCCAATTCTTAGCTGTAGTTTCTAATAATTCCTCAGGGTATTCGGTTGTTGTCATTGTTTTAGAAGATTTAGCTTCGTATCTTTCAGGCTGTGAGTAGTAATCTTCATCATCTTCTTCGTCTAAATCGTCATCGTCTTCATCATAATCTTCTTCATCTTCAATTTTTAATGTATTTTCAATCTTAGGTGATGAAAGCAGCGTTGGATTTGAAGATGTTACTAATTTATACAGTAAAGAAATTTTTTTTGTTTTAAAATAAGATTATATGTAAACAATATTTTATATTATCCTATAATCAAAAACATTACCAGTTACAGTTTTAGAAGAACGAGAACGTAATTTATTCGGATCGTCGTAATCATTGTGACTAATTTCTATTTTTCTAAGTAAAAAATTAAAGTTGATTTTCCAATTTTTTTTTAAATTTTTTATAGAACATACTTATTCGATTTTCCAAATAATTCTATGTTTCTAAATAGAGATTTGCTTTTATCTCGTATTTTTTTCACTTCTTCTTTAGTTCCTGAAGCCGATTGAGCAGCGCCATGGTATGATATGCCAAATCTTAAAATATTTTAAAAGCAAGTTAAAAGTTTCTTAAAATCTAAAACAAAGTGTTACTAACTTAAATTTTCCGTTGATTTGAGCTTGACTTTGACCCGTTAAAGCACCTGATTGTGATGAAGCAGTCCCTCCACCATTAAAAACATTATAAACTGACTCTGCACTATCTTCTTCTTGAGGTTTAAAACCAATTTGAGCTTGTGAAGATGTTTGACCAGGACCACTTGATTGAGCATCGGCTAACCCACCTTTCTCATTTGCAACTACTTCGGATTGGCTCTCATGGTCTGATCCTCCACTTTGCGATGTAGCTGAAGTTCCACCGGTTTTGGCATCAACAGCAATTTGAGCTTGAGATTTTGCGGATCCACCTTGACCTTGTGAAGATGTCATGGCCCCCTCTTTTCCACCTGATACCTGTAAAAATATATATTACATTTTTGTATTCTTCATTTAGATAATCTGGTATAAATACTTGTGCTTGAGCCGATCTATCTTTGTCCGATGTTTGGGCAGTTGCCGAAAAAGATCCCTTTCCAGTGTATGTTCCCGATACTTGAGTTTGAGCAGTTCCTCCATTTTTTGTTCCTTGAGCACTGGCACTAACTTCTCCTCCTTTTATCGCCGACTCTGAAATATGAAAAAGCAACATATTTAACGATTCTCATTCAATAATATTACTCATTACCAGCTTGAGAAAATGAGTCATCTTCAGTTAAACTGTCTGGTGCTCCAACATCAGAATCTTTAATTTTAGTAATATTCTTTTCATTAACAGCTGGAGCTTCTCCGGATGGATATGAGCCGAAATTATCAACGGTTTGAGAATTTTTCCCAGGTTGATAGTATACCCCATCTGAGTGTACTGTAGTTGGAGGATGATATTGAGAGGGTCCATGATCTTGAGAATCAGTTGTAGATGGACGATAAATAGTTTCAGGTATAGAAGGATAGTAACCTCTATTGGAAGGTCCTGAAGAATAGTATCTGTCATCTTTTCCAGGAATATAAAATGCTCTACTGCCATCTACTGGAAGAGGAGACTTTGGTAAACCTGATGGGTAAGGAATCCCAGTTTCGTAAGTTTTCCTGGAATCTGCTGGATAATAACCCCCACTACCATGAGTTGGCGAAAATGTATTTTCATTTCCGTCTTTCCATGGTGTAGTTCTCATATCAGGTTCTGAGAGGTGGTAGTCTCCTCTATCAATTGGTCTTTTTGGTCCATGTGGATACATGTTACCTGAAGTATAATAGACTTCTCCTCCGTCTCCTCTACCCACAGGCTGTGAAGAACTTGTAGGATATTTTACACTTCCAACATTTTCACGACCTGTTTGTATACCAGAATTTGGTATATAATATCTCCTTTGCTCATCGATCCCACTGGGTCTGAATCCATAATCACTACCATGAGGAACCTGCTGCCCTGGTCGTCTAGGATAGTACAAATTATCACCAATACCAGCACCAGGAATTGGGTAGTAATCAGTTATTGGACCTCTTCCATTCCCCCTATCAGGTGAATAATAAGTTCTTTGTCCATCTGTCCCACTAGGAAGGAAGCCATGTTCTCTGCCACTAGGGACCTGCTTTTCTGGAACCCTAGGATAATAAAAATTATCACCATTATTACCACCTGAAACTGGGTAGTAATTGGATGTCTCTCCTCTTCCATTAATTTTGTTAGTTGGGTGTATTCCTGTTCCAGAAGGATAATCACTTCTTTCTTTACCGTAAGTTATGGGATATACTGAGCCAATATTTCCATCACCATGTGGTCTACTTTGAGTTCCTGCTATATTTGGAAAATATTTGTTACCGTCATTTTCAGTTTTCATGATAGGTGGTTGAACAGTTCCATCTAAAATTTTTCTTCCATTATCGTCAACAATTTGAGATCCAGGAGTTAATGGATGATATTCGTTTTTTACAGCATGACTAGGATAGTAAGTATCGCCACTATTCACTTTTCCATCCCTGGAAAATGTTTCCGGTTTGACCCCATTTGCTCCTAATTGTCCAGGTGTTATAATGTAACCTGGTTGATCGCCTCGATCTCTGTACTTTTTTTTATCAATAGCAGATATATTGTCAATATCTGATAAATCATTTGCATCACTTCTGCTTTTGCTTATATCTTGAGATGTTTGAATAGAAGATGAAGAGTGATGAACAGTTTGTGTTGGTCCTCCTTTATTATAATCAAAAACAATTGTATTATCAAACTCAAAATAAACCAAAAGTATTTCTACCTGTTCCAACTAAAACAGTCACTCCACCAGAAGGAGCATAAACGGTTTGTGAACTTACACCTGAAACTTTCTGAGGCGAAGGAACTATTCTCAATGGGCCGTCAATTTGCCCCCCACCAATGACAGTTTGACGGGGTCCACCCGTTCCCACTAAAACTGTCAATCCTCCAGGATTTATCACGCTATGATCTGAGCCATGTGGTAAAGGAATGAAATGTGGATCGCCATTATGATCAGTAGCATAAACTCCTAAAATTAGATTATTTTAATTTTTAACATAATATGCTTTATAGGTGAATACCGTTCACACCACCCGGCTTTCTTATTTCATCAGGTTTCGTAGTATCTGTTGTAGGTTGGTTTATAAATGTACCACCTCTATTCCATCCTCCAGGTTGTTGTTTTCCACCTTGGAAAGGGCCTCTAGGTGTATCTCCTTCAGATGTACCTCCATGATGTTGTGTTCCTCCAGAAATGATATCACCAGGTCTAGCACCTCCACTCCACCTTCCGGGCTGTTGTGTATCTCCTTCAGATGGACCTCCAGATTGTTGTGTCCCTCGAACATTCACTTCACCAGGTCTAGAACCTCCACTCCATCCTCCAGGTTGTTGTCTTCCTGAGTGAGAGGGGTCTCCAGTTTGTTGTGTTCCTCCAATAATAACATCTCCAGGTCTCGCATTCCCACCCCATCTTCCAGGTTGTTCTGTTCCTCTAAGAGAAGGGTCTCCAGGTTGCTGTGTTCCTCCAATAATGACTCCACTAGGTCTAGAACCTCTATCCCATCCTTCAGGTTGTTGTAATCCTCCTTGACTAGACTCTATGGGTTGTTGTGTGCCTCCAGGACGAAATTCACCAGGTCCAGCAACTCCACCCCATCCTCCAGGTTGTTGTCTTCCTGCGTGAGAGGGGTCTCCAGTTTGTTGTGTTCCTCCAATAATAACATCTCCAGGTCTCGCATTCCCACCCCATCTTCCAGGTTGTTCTGTTCCTCTAAGAGAAGGGTCTCCAGGTTGCTGTGTTCCTCCAATAATAACTCCACCAGGTCTAGAACCTCTATCCCATCCTCCAGGTTGTTGTAATCCTCCTTGACCAGACTCTCTGGGTTGTTGTGTGCCTCCAGGACGAAATTCACCAGGTCCAGAACCTCCACCCCATCCTCTTGGCTGTTGTGTTTCTCCTTGAGAAGGGCCTCCAGGATGATGTGTACCTCCAACGGGTCTTAAAGTTCCACCCCTTCCTCCAGGTTGTTGTGACCCTCCAACACTCACTTCAGCAGGTCTAGAATCTCCCCCCCATCCTCTTGGCTGTTGTGTTTCTCCTTGAGAAGGGCCTCCAGGTTGATGTGTACCTCCAACGGGTCTTAAAGTACCACCCCAGCTACCAGGTTGTTGTGTGCCTCCTTGAAAAGGGCCGCTAGCTTTAGATTCTCCAGCCCATCCACCGGGTTGTTGGTTTCCTCCAGAAATGACATCACCAGGTCTTGATTCTCCAACCCACCTTCCAGGTTGTTGTATTCCTTCTCTATCTGGCCGAGCATCTCCACTCCATCCTCCAGGTTGTTGTTTTCCTCCAGAAATTACTTCACCAGGTCTAGAGCCTTCACCCCATCTTCCAGGTCGCTGTACTTCTCCCACATGGATTCCACTAGGTTTTCTAGCATCACTCCATGTATCAGGAATAATATTAGGTCCTTGAGAAGGTATTCCTGGTCGACGAATACTTTCTGGTCGTGTGCCACCTGGTTTTCCTGGCCGTTTCACAAAATCTGATCTTCCACCTTTTCAAGAATCTTTTATTTATTTCAAAAGATATTTTAATTGAATACAATTTACATGCCTTCTTCACCAGATACATAACAATCAGTACAATCACCTCCCATAGACTGACTTTGCGCTTGTCCCATCCCATTTTTTCCATCTTTATGGAGATGTGAAGTAATCGATACGAGAAATGGTTATACAAACGATAATTTACATAAATTATATTGTTGATACTCACAAACTGTTGCACGAGAACCAGTCTAAATCATTTTCAATTTATTATTAAAAAATCCTATAAAGTATTCAATTGAAATTTACATACATGAGTGGCTTCTGCTTCGGCCTTTCCATCGTCATCACCCCCAAAACTTAAATATTGTGATTGTGTTTGGCCTCTATGCGAAGCTCTCTTCTCTCTGTTTGCATTTTTTTGTGTTAAGATATCCTATTTGATGAACGAAATAGGTGATTTAGAATAATTACGTGTGTTTGATTAAGTACGTGTCTATTATGCAATTAAAATTTTCACAACGAATTTGTTTTTATCTATTTCGTAAATAATCCAAAATATTCATATATATATATATATGTATATACNATAAGGAGAAACTCGTCCGAGACTTGATGATGATGATGATGTATATACACATTTATATTGGAATTTTAACTGACCTAATTTATTTAGTATTCAAGGTTGACATTTTCTTTTAGTTTTTGCTTTTAAATATAATATATACACATTAAATAAATTTGAAATTTTCTTTTCGAAGATAAATAAAAAAATGTGAGGAATATCTTCCATTGATTATGTTTAAGATGCATTAAACGTCAGTCAGTTAAATCATTATGCGTCTACCCTCTATTAAAGTGTCAGTAACTCAAAACATTTTGTTATCATCTATTATTATTTTTAACATTGATCACATTTTTTGACACCAAAAATATTGTGTGCGTGTTTTTTTTTCATTCTCAACTATAGCTACAAATCTAGACAAATCAAATTGTATAGAAAAAATTTCGCATTTAACGGATTGACCTTTCAACTCAACACTGAAGTATCTCTCTTATATGTATTCAATTTCCGGAATTTTAAAGTAGAAAACGATAAGAACTAGACTCTTCTAATTATTGTCATAACTTTACTCACAGATGAACATCCATTCACTAGGATAATTACAATGATGAAAATTTTTAACCATTTCATAGTATCCATAATACTACTTAATATTAAAGATACTTTTTATCCTGAAAATATTTTCTGTTTTCTCACTTCCAATCAGTATGTATATTTTACAAATTATGGGAAAAATATATTGAAGTCATTAAATCACTCAAACACTGAAATCATCGTCCTGAAAATATTTGTTACAAACGAGAAACTTTAGTCTAGTTTTCTTTAATTTTTATGTTTTTTACACCCGATTGATAATCACACTGACATATATTTAAGGCACTAAAACTGATCTTTAGGCCAGTAGAAATGGAACTTTCAAATCTGTTCTGACTGACTCGATGGATTTATGAACACAGAATGAAATAATTTCTTAAATTCTCACTGATTATAAACTCAATCCCTTCGATTTGTCTCAAAAGAATTCATTATGTTGCATATGTAGCCTTACATTGAGAGTGAAATGATGTGCTCTGAGTTGAACCATTAATGAGATTGTCAAACACTCTTAAATTCAACGAGAGCAATGGTTGATATTTTAAGTGCCTAATGAAACCATATGATTGAAAAAGTTCATGGATGGAGAATATCAATTATCCAAGCATAAATATGTAAGTATTTAATAATTCCGATTTCGAAATTTGTTCCAGATGACTTCTTCAATGTTCAATCTCGTAAATGAATTAAAATCTATATGTACATATATTATGTCGATTTTCTTTTTAATTAAATGCCTTGTCGAAAGTGTGTGAATTTTTTTCATGCTTCTAGTTTAAAACCATTTCATTGTGTCAAACATGATCAGTGAGCTTATCGAAATTGATCTTTAAGAAACCAAAGTGTTTTACATTAAATGATCATATTAAATCGAAATCTGCGTAAACTTTTTCTGTTTTGCTTAAAAAAGGAAGAGCGATGAACATAAAAAGTTAAAAACACAAAAGTGAGGAGTTTTTAATCTTAGAAATAAATAAAAATACTTGTGAGAAACAGATGTACCAACGTATTTGTATATAAATATATTTATATATTTATCCCATATTTAAAAAATATGGGAAAAATATATAAGCATACATATATGTACATGAGAACTATTTGCTTTGCAATATTTACATAAGTTGCTCTAAATAAAACAAGTATGCAAAATTTTCTGAACAGATGGCTAAAGTGTCTTATAATTACAAATTCTGGAACACTTATTTTCATTAAAGTCACCATTACATTTTTATGATGAAGTATTTATATAAAACATTATGATCTTGTACAAAAATGAAATAGTGATAAATATCTAATAAAAATAAATAAATCAAGTTTATTGTTCATCATCATCATTTTATTGGTAAAAAGTACAAAAAGAAATCATATTTACAAAAGAGATGTATATATCTATATGAAACTAATGCTTCTAACTATGAATGTCAAAGATAAGTTATGTTTGTGCTAAATAGATACATTGCTTAAACTTTCACATTGAAAATTTGATACATATGCAGATATTTAGAATATATTTTGATTTAAATAAATCAACTTTCGAATTAAAATTACTACCGACAATTTCTTCAAACATTTTCTTCGAAATATTTTAGTTGATATCTAATATGATATTTGGAATCATTCTATATTTTTTTCTTAGAATTTGAATTGCATTCATTGAAATTTAATTTAACATATTAACATGTGTCATTTATAAAAGAGAAATGCTTATTTACAGCTGGAAGCCACTGAAAATTTTTAAAACTATAAATGCCAGAACGTTTTTACACAAAAAATCTTGTGATTTAAGTCTACACAACTTGACAGATATTATCAGTTTGACATTAACGCAATTTTCTTGTTTCCCTAATATTTTTATTTCTAAGTGTCTAAATATTTACCTATTTAATATTTTTAATATCTATTAATATTGCACCATTCCAGCCCAAAAGTATTCATAATAATTTTGATCAAGAGATTAATCTTTATATTTTTATCTATCATCACAGAGCTATTTAAGCTATTTACTCGTATAAAATATTTAAATTTCCGGAAGGAAAATTGCTGATCTATATCTTATTCTACTTCAGATGTTAAATATCTATACTATTTTATGAATTTACAAAAAAAAAGTGTTGAACAATCACAGAGAATCTTAAAATAGCAATGGGCATCATATAATGCGAAATGAACATGTCTATACATAAGCATGTTTCTGGTTTGACTAGCATATTGGGCTCGTCAAAAGTTAAAGAATATCAAAATGAAAAAATAATATGAAATTCCAGATAACTACAAAGTAAATTCTTTGTATTTTCAAGGGAACATTTTTTCAATATAAGTGAGTGAATATATAATTAAATATTTTGCACATCAACAAAGAGATAATGAAAAAAGATTGCAGATTGTATTTAAGATTTCTTGATAAAAAGGTAAAATCTGATTATTATTTTTACGACTGAAAACTTTTGTACTTTTCATTTAGCTGATATTCAGAAGTTGAAATTTGTTTTTGGCTATCAAGTAACGACGAAACTGAACGAATAACACTTATTCTGTTCTCAAGATTATTTTCATTTATCATTCTAACTTCCTGCCGAGGCTTTAATGTAATGAAAGTCTTCTTTTGTCCATCTTCGAGTATTTCTTTAATTTTTTCCTTCACAAAAGCACTTTGCTGACTTTTAAATGTGTTTGACGTGAACTTTGCTTGGTTGCTTTTAAAATTTAAATTTTCCTGTTTTCTAGCTTTCCCCAAACGTTTCTGTTTCTGTTTCGGTTCCGACTTATTTTTCATACAGGAAGATTCCTCATGCTTGTACAAGTAGCTCTTCAGTGCGAACCTTTTTCCACATTTTTCACATGAGTGAGGCTAAAAAAACTTACAAATCTTAGCTTGGAATTTAAAGAAAAAGATATAATAACAAAAACCTTTGTATTTGAATGTGTTTGAACATGGGCTCTTAAGTTGCTTTTATCAGCAAATGCTTTTAGACATCCTATGAAGTTGCATTTGAAAGGCTTCTCACCTGAATCAAAAAAATATTTAATTTTTAATATCGTCATGTGGTTAGTCCAAACTAATAATTATCTATTTTTACCGGTATGTGTTCTGATGTGCCCTTGAAGCAACCAAGGTCTTGAAAATGATTTTCCGCAATGCGGACATTGACAATTCTGATTGTGAGTACGAACGTGCATCGAAAATGCCGGCATTGAAACGTAAACTTTATCACATATTGGACATCTGCGAGCTTTTTTGTCCTGAAGGGACCTATGTGTCTGGCGATGTCGGGCAAGATTTGAGCCTGAAAAAAAATTGTAAATATATAAATATTTATTAAACAATTTATGCATATAAGACAAAAAGGTTTATACTTGTGCTATATTTTTTCCCACACTCTATACAAATATGATCGCTCATTGATTGATCATCTAACTTTCCATCAGAAGTTTCATCCATCAGACTATTATCAATTTCATTTTTGTCATTCAATGTTTCATCACTTTTTAACTTCTTAGCGGAACTACTATTATCACAAGACGTATCCTTGATTGCGTCATAATTTACCTCTCTATGGTTTTCAAAATGAAAGTCGTATTCACTTTCTGTTGAAGATTGCTTGAATGAACGCTGTTTTTTTCGATCAAATACTTTGTGTGAGTAGCTAAGAAGACTTTTGGTTGAATCATCGTCTGATGAAACCGATGAACAAGAGGAGGAAAGAAACGCATAAGATTTTGATGATACTGACGTTGGTGAGTTATCTAGTGTCAGAATTTTCTTGTAATGAGGGTTTCGGTCTTTGAAATTTTCCCAATCATTCTTCCATTTTTTCTTTGTTGATTCGTAATGATTTTTTGAGTCATGAAAAAGTAATATTTTTTCAGAATTTTCCTGATAATTCTTGTTCTGTTCCATGTGGAGATCATCAGACTTATTAATGTAATTTTTTATCTCATTGATGTCAGTTGTACTGAGTTTGCCGGCAATCATTGTTACTTCGGCCAATGTGCTGAGATTGAAGAAATCCTCAGGCTGATGCTGAAGCTCTTGAACCATTTCTTTCGTCTTTTTCTTAATTAATTATTTGATCTGAAAGATGATCGGGAAAACTATATCAGTGATAAATATTCGTCACAAAAAGAGAAACAAAGGTTTTGCTTGCGTTTGTCAAGTTAAACAAATTAAATTGAACACATGATGCTTGTCGGCGCAAAAATATTTTCTTGGCCATTTTCCAACATGGAGAAAAAAATTAAATTTCTGTGACGCACTAATTAGCTTGTTTCTACCTAAATAAAAATTCATGAAACTTTCCGTGTTTTCTGTGATGCGAATACGAAAAATGTGAATACAACAAAAAAGAATAATTCACAGGTTTTTCTCAAATTCTCAAGAAATTAAATGAGTTCACATGGGTTTCATGAATTTCTCTTTCTTTTCTTGCATCCAATAAGCGATAAAAATCATAACATTTAATTATTTATATAAAGATATAATCAAGGATATAATGATAAAGAAGAATTTTCAATGTTTAAATTATTACGTTAAAATTCTTAATGTGTATTATTTTTCACTCTAAGTCGCACAAATTTTAAATAAGAAAACAATGAAAGTTTCTTTTCTGGATAGGCGGAAGTGATCATCGACAAAGATGAGATCATGAATCAGCATTTTTTCTTTTGAAATAAGTTTTCTCGCCATTTTCCCTTTATATTATAACTGCGTCGATAAAAAATGTTTCTGCTTCTTTCTTTTCTTTTACTGTTTCAATTGAATTTTAAAATATTGTAAAGGAATAATTTTTGGATTTTCCTAGCGCATTATCAACTTCACCAATATTTTCAAAAGAAAATTCAATGATTTCAGAAAAGAACATTTTGATTCAAAATCTTTCTTTTCACATATGATTTAATTCTTTTAATTTGTTTATATTTACAACTTTATTTTGCTATACTTTTTCTTTTCTTTTTTCAAGCCGTATCTTTGCTTATGAATCTTGATCGGAACACGTTGTTAATCCTTGAAGAGTTAAAGTAAAACTGAGG
Organism: Clunio marinus; assembly: GCA_900005825.1. Taxonomy (NCBI): domain Eukaryota; kingdom Metazoa; phylum Arthropoda; class Insecta; order Diptera; family Chironomidae; genus Clunio; species Clunio marinus. The sequence continues at coordinate 219,894 of CVRI01000035.1, read as the reverse complement.
AAAATTATAATGAAATCTTCGGTTTTTCTACATCTTTACCGAAACTTTTCATCCAATCTCACGGATTTTTTTTGAAATATAACAACACAGAGTTTTCTCTCATGTGTCGTGTGTCGATGATCAGTTCGCACCAACCCCCATTACGAACAGATTTTCTCTTATATGATTCTATATTTAAAATCGTCTTTTTTTTCTTTCGTCTTTTCTCCTGTGTTGTTTTTGTTCTTAATCTCACACACAGCGAGACGATCAAACATGCTCGCAACCTCACAAGATCTTGTTATTTTGTTTGAGGGGAAAACGCACTTTGGGATCATCATGAACAATTTACTAGTTGAATATTGAAATATTTAAGACGATCAAAATTTTAAAAATATAAACATAGAATAAATCTAATGTTTAATGAATGCAATTATTCATGCAAATATTATTTGATACAATAAATTTTATACAAAACATCCATTTTTAAAATCTATATATACATACAATAGAACTGTAATGAGAACTCTGTCCATCACCAAGCGATTATTTCGCCTTACATACGACAGTAAAGGTGATGAAAAACGAATACTTTGCGCAAGAATTTTAGTAGAAAACGTGATTGGTTTAATGAACCATAAACAGCTTTTAAAAATTGGTCCTTCATACTGATCTTATGACGAAATAAAATATTCTTATATTCCTTTTATCATATTACCTAACTTCTATTGCTGTTATGATGCTAAATATTTTCTGTCTAAACTTTTTAAATACGGTTCTACAGGCGATAAAATATTTCAAGTATGGAAGAAAATGCAACTGCGAAAGATATTCACTTCCCTCCTTGGTTTGCATATTGTAATTATACATATTTCTGTATGTGCAGTCATCATGCTGTGCACGACTTCTGTCTCAGATGTTCTGATAGAACGAATGAACCGCATTTCATTTAAAATTTAATTTAAGACTTTTCTCCCTTATGTATCAGGCGATAGAAAATGAAACCAGCGCATTCATCGTGTAAACTTACCACATCTGTTTAGCACAACAAAATGAACAAAAACTTTTCCTTTTTGATTTATTCGACTTGATTCGCGACAAATATTTTGCTTTGCAAGCAATAATTTTGTGCGAACGCGCGCGCCAGAATTTTGTCTACACGTCAACATTCCACGATAAATCTCTTTGTTGAAACATGCATTTGATGTAGATTTCAGTCCCGCTAAATAAATTTTCTTTCAAGCATTTAACTTTTTTTAAATGATTTCATCATTGAACGGAATATTGAATATCAATCATATTATCTAATTGCAACTGATTGAATTTATTGTCATATAAGTAATTATTTTTGGGGAATATCCAAATCCTCATCACTTGCTCAATTTTCACAAGAAAATCAATCACAAGTGAAAACTGTTAAGAATATTTACACTGATTTTGAAGATCAAGTTGAAAGGTTGTTTTGAGCTTCACATGACGATGATGATTCAGGAAAAGATGTTTTTAATTTTCGTTCTCTCGTGTGCGGTTCTTGGCAAGTCATTTTAATTATCCACCTGTTTTAAAATTAAATATTACCGGATGTTTGTAGAGACGCGTACAATGGCATGGCAATACAACATACAACGCGTCTCGAAATGAGAGCGTGAAAATGAGAGAAATATACTGATTTCGATGAGTTTTGTTTACTTTACGTAAATCATGCATTCTTCCTTGATCATTTTTGAAGACAGTTGGTTTTCCGATGACAGATCTTTTTTCCTTTTTTTAAGCATATCAAATGTAAATTTAATCGGACTAATTATAAATGGTAAGTATGCACTTGTAGATTGCAAAGCTAGCAAACATGCCTACTATATTTTCTCTTTTCTTCCTATCTTTGAAAAATAAAATATTTATTGAAGAAGAAGAGAGTAAATTTATTAAGAAATGTCATAGAGAAGCAGACAATTTATGGAAACAGGCGGGCACGTTTAAGAAGAATCCTGGTTTTGATGTTAAGTGAATAATTTATCGTTTATGCATCGTTAAATATTGTTTAAAAATCAAAAGGCTTCGCTAGAGGCACAAAACTTATTTCACATGTTGCAGATAGACAATTCTATAAAGAACCACACACAAGGATTGTCACATTTTACTGGAAGAACACATTTGTGATCTCATAATACATCAATTATAACTGTCTTCATAATCTTTAGCGATTCAAATCAGTTAGTTGCAATATTATTAGAAAAAAGTTTGTTCTTTATTTTTTTTGTATGACGTCTTGTCGAACTTTCAGTTCATTATCTTTTGTGAGACGACAAAGAAAATAAGTCAATAAACACACATATGCTCTGTTACAGCCTCAAGATTTGCTCAAGATCAAATCCACTTTCATGTTTTCAACGTCGAACTGAAAATAGATTTCTTTAAATTTAGTAATTTTAAGAGACAGAAAGTGAAAAAAAGACTACGTGAATTGAAATAGTGCAAAGAATTTTCTTAAAAAAAGCATGACTTTCACACAAAGTTTAGTTAAATATCGTCAAATTAGTTCAATAACCCCTAAAAACCGGAAGAAACAAACCAGAATCATATGCGACAGAACATCAAACTACAGTAAAACAGAGGAAGAGTGAATGTATATGACTGACAATTAAATAAGGGAAACTTAACTCGTGAGTTAATCTTCACGTCTTTTCAACATGTGCTGAGTTTTATGGATTATTAAAAACTCTTTAAGATTTAAAGAACAAACAGACAAAACATAATGCGGTGAAAAAATAAAATCTAACATGTTCTTTTTCATAAATGTATAAAAGGAAAAATTACCTAATAATTTCTAAAACGAAATCTGAAATGTAATTCCTCCAAATAAAAGAAGTTATAATATAAGTAGACTTGCGCGTGTCAAAATTAAAAAAAAGAGCATTTTATGAACAGGGAAATTTTAGCTTCTGAATGATTTATGCCTTTCAACAATCGTGGATGTTTAAGAACGACAAGTAAGAACAGCAGAAAACTTCTCTCAGTTCATTAACAAAATGAAACGTAACCCTCGGAGAGTGCAACCAACTTGAATTTTATTTTTACCCATGCATTGCCGCTTCTTTCATATGCCACACATTTGATTAGCAACTTCAATTCTTATTCTTCTCAATTTACATAAATAAGTGAATGAAATTATGGATTTTAAGAAAATCATGGCCAATTTCAGCCAATAATATTTAGCAGCTGACGAATAAGTAAAGAGAAATAAAGTTTAATAAAACGGACAGTGCAGTGGGAACGAATGAAAAAATCTCAAATATTCACGAAATTGTTTGAAACTTCGATTTAGAGAATAATTTATATGTATAAATGAGCCAGACTCTTTTTGAACTTGCTTAAAATTTCCACTTTTAATACTATTTAAAGAGAAAGAGAATCCAAATATAATTATATTTGTAGTTAATTTCCGCTCACTAAGTTCTAAATAAACATCAACAGAGATCAAATCCATGTTTTGTGTACATTTAATGGATAATTTTTCTTCTTTTTAGTTTATACTGTTTCTTCAAGTCGGGTAAAGTTTATTTTTAACTTAGAAGCTTGCATTTGCTGTACATCTACTGACTATACAGACATTAGGTAAGAGGTGAATAGACTCTTGAATAGTATCTAAAAATGTAAATCTTCTAATGCATCGTGGTCGTGGGTTTGTTCTGAGATTCAATTTCATTTGATGTTTGTTTTTCTTCACATAAAAACATTTTTTCTTGAACAATTTCAAGGGTATCAAGCATAATATTCCTTCACGTTTGCCAGAAACTGCTTCTGTCTTACTATTTTTAAACCCTGCGAAGATATCTAATGTTTTTTGAATTTTCTAAGAAAAAGAGAATTTTTTTAAAAAAATTGGTAAAGAGACAAACATAGGCATGGTGACAACTAGCTCTTGAAAAATATTTAGAGAATTCTTCAGAGATTTCAAAATAGAAAAAAAAATCCTTTCTTTTAGTTTGACTACTTAAGATTGCCTTGAAAGATCTCTTCATTGATCTACAAGTCGTTTCTGTTTATCTTTTTCACTTTTCGCTTCTAATTGCAGTAAAGGATTACCTACTTCTGCTTCTTCGTTCCGATCTAAGAGTTAACTGACAAAAAGTTAATCAAAAGAAATTATTTTTCTCGGCTTGTAGAATTAAGAGATGAAATTGTTCAATTATTTTATTAATAAATTTATTTCAAAATAATGATTCTGAATATGTATATATTTATCATGTTCATATCATAAAAGTTCATCCTGAATATCATTAAACATCTGTAGATAATAAATCACCATATATATTAATGTTATATTTTTTGTTTCTTATGATTTTTCTTAAAAATTTTTTCACATAATCAGAGCTGGACGATCCAATAATTTTAATTAGGTATATAGTACATATTTAGGTACACCGATCAATTTTTGTTTTAAACCAGTCTTAAATCGGGAATTTTTTTTATAAGGGATTATGTATCTAATGTAAAGATATGTGAAAATTATAAACATTTATCTAATCGATTCTAATTGGTAAATTATTTTTGTTTTCATCCAAAAGTTTTTCCTCGATTTTTCTGGCTCCTTTTTCAATTTCTTCTAACGGAGTTTCCATCATTACAACAGAGTAAGTAATTTTTTTGCTCTTAAAATAACTATAACTGTTGTCAAAAACAACGGTGTCTGAAAAAAGATAACATATGATTATTATTTGTATTGATTGTATCTTCGATGTTATTATTTTACACGTATGATCTTTGATACAAGTAATAAAACCAATTTCGTGAGATTCATTTGATGAAATCCTTTTCAGATCAATGGCTGATATTTTTTCTTTTGTTTGGTTATTGACTGCTTTGACGCCAAACTTTATGTCATGATTATGTGCCCTGAACTCCCACCTAGCGCGAATTAAAATTAAAAAAATATAGGTATTAGTTTGTGCAAATTGAGTTTGTGTATTAAAAGTATAAAATGATTAAAACACATACTTAAGAAATACTCCTTCTGTTTCAGCATTGAATGTAAGTTTTAATTTCGAGCCTTTCTTTATAATAACAGTGCAATAGCTGGAAGAACTGTTATAATTTGCTTCAGACGATATGTAGAATTCTTTGGGAATTTTTCCTTTTGAAAATAATTTTTTTTAAATGACAAATTCAATACAATTAAATTTTAAAGAGATTTCACCTCCCCAACAAATTTTCTCCAAACATTTAGGATTACCATCTTTATCTGTTAATGCACCACCGTAATATTTCGGAAGATTGGTTTCATCAATTCGTTCAAGTATTGCTGGTATCCATTTTATTGGATTTTGTTTGTAAATTTTGATTTTTGATATCGTATATTCGTCAAGAAATTTTTTTACAATGTTGAAAGCAAACGAAAATATCTTGGGTGCTAAAAATATTAACAAATTAATTTCCAATGAGCATATTTATGAACAGTTCATGTTCAGTTAGTATTCTGACCATTTATGACATAGCAGTATTTTAAAATTTCGGGATAGTTGTTGGAATACATTTGAAAAGTTGTAATAACTAACTCAGCAGCTGGCCGATATGCATATTGTTTCATTGAGAAATTATCCATGTCAAAAATAACTGTAAATTTACGAGCTTCGGGTCCATAGTCCAGGCTTTGTTTGTACGCAATTTTCATAAAAGCTTAAATTAATATTCAAGAACGGCAAAAATAGTTTTTTTCACTTAGCCTCAAATATTTTTTAACACCTTACTCACATTCTAAAAGTCTTATAGTATTTTTAACGATATCAACCTTTTCTGCACTGTGAAGTATGCCCCATACATCAATTCCGGAAAACGGAATTATAATAATAGGTGAGCCTTCTTTGTCAAAACCAGTTGTACCATGTGGAATGTAATCTTTAAAAACAGCTGGTGGGATGTACTTATCAAGTTCGTCGACACTCCATTTTTTTCTCCATTCCATTGACTATTTCAGATGAATTCATTAGTTCAGTAAAATATAAAATTTATATTTTCTACCTCACGAAGCATCTTTTCAGCATTTTCAGGATTCCATTGACGAGCACGAAGCCATCGAAGTAAAAAGTGATCATCATGCTCAGGTTTTAAAATGTCTGAGACTGATCGACGAAACTTAAAAGAAACGATTATTAATTAAGAATTTTAAAAAGAAAACTAATTTTGTTAATTTGAAAATTGAAATCAAATTTTGTCTCTGTTCTTTTTTCAGAAATCCTTAATTATTTGAAGGTCATAAAATATTTACTTTAAAAATCTCAAGATTAATTTTTGTTTGTCATGTTTTAAAACTAAGATAGATTTAATTAAATTTTATGAAAGAATTTAGTCTACATTCCCATAATTATTTTTTTCAAAAATTCTTGTATGTTTTTATTGAACGAAATTAGAAGAATTTATTTATTTTAATGTTTGCAGACGCAAAAAAAAACACCGCTTAAGGTTATCTAGCCCCACATCAACTATCTACCTATTACTTATATGATTGCATCACTCTTATTTATTTTCTTGATCATGGATTTCATGAGAGAATATTCTGGTCAAGGTAACAAGATGCATTTTAAATAGGTACATAAGCTTTGATTACCGTTTCCAATGCTTAAACTTGACTCATTGACAATTTTATCGACCAAATTGAATAAGAAATTGACAGTATATTCATAAATGCATGTAGCATACATTTATTTATTGCCTATTTCTTCTTTCATATTAATTAGTTTCAGATTGAAAGTGAATTTTGATTTAAAAGTGAAAAATATTGCTTGACCTCACAATTGATGTTTATTCGTCATACCGATTATTATTGACCTTCTCAACGCAAACTCACACTAATTTTCAACAATGTGTTACTCGCAAGGCATTAAAATAAACAGCCGTGAACCATTACATGTATATTAAATATAGTGATGTTATAAAGCCAGAATTTCTATTATTGACCATATTCAATTTGATCAGGGAGTATATTAATTCATAAAACAAACCTTCATCAATGCAAAACGTTCATCATCTTGGAGCACAGGCGAATGTAAATTCTTATTCATGCTGTGATATTTTTTTTTATTGTCTTAGTTCAAATATTATTTTTCCTCTATTTTTGAATATTTAAGTAGTTTTATTAAGCTTAACAATTTGTTATCCAAACAACAAACTCAAAAAATTTCTCAACGTATGACTTTGACTATAGATTTTAAGTAGCAACCGCTTTTACCGAAAGACGTAAGCAAACTATAAATTTTTAAACATTCGCGATGTTAAACGCAAAAGAGAACAACAATCAAAGCGCAAGTAATAATGGTTTTAAAATATACAGAACCATTAGTTAACAAACACTCCACAGCTTAAGGTGAGTATGTATATTGATGGATCTGTGTTAATATTTGTGAAGTTCTTGCTTTTCTAACACTAAGTACTTTGTGAGAAAATGCATCAGATGACTTCTTTTAAAATTCAGACAACTAAGATCATTCATAAGTTAAAGCTCGGTAAGGTCAACAACTTATCTAAATTTTAAAAGCATTAGTCATTTCTTTGTGAAACGAATAGATATCATAAAAAAATTATACCTACTGATAAATTTAAAAACTTTTTGTTTGTCTGCTATTGTTACGTAAGGGTTCATAATATTTTCAAACTATTTAAAATTTTCAATCACAATCAATATCTAATAAATAAAAACGAATATTAGATCCAAAAAAAAGATTCTTAAATGAAGTTAGATTTAAAAGGTTTTCTTTACAACGTAAATTCTGTGTTCGTTCGATCTTTTTATTTTTGTATCCGATCGTATTACAAATGGATATAAAAATTAAGTAATATGAATTACAAAAAGTTTGAAATAAGATTAAACGAGCAAAATAACAATAAGAAATAAAACTTTTAAGTGCAAGTCGTTGAACTTATTAAGTTATAAAGAAATAAAATAACAATAAAAATAGGTATCATTCTATTCGATTAGAGATTTTAGCGATTGTGAAACAGTTCTTAATTCCAATTTTTAGATGTAGGTATGTTTATCAATATCGATGTTAAGTTTTTTGAGGCTTATTCAGCTACTGTTTGAACTTCTTATTCTGCATTATTTTCTTGATCGTCTAATGAATCAGGAATATTTTCACTTTCAAATTCAGGTGTCATTTTGTCTTCATTTGTTTTCTCATCTTCGATCTTTTCTTTTTGTTTTTCTTCTTCTTCTTCTTCTTCTTCTTGCTCTTCAACCTTCAATGTTATAAATTCAATGATTAAAATACTTAAATCAATATTTTTGTAAATGATAAACTCATTAATTACATGTTTTGAATCCTTCAGGTCATTTTGATCCATAACTTCATCACCGGTCTTTCCCTCTTTCTCCGGTTCTTCTTTCATTTGGTTTATTTCTTCTTCTTGAATAGTGCCATCTGTTAAGTCACTTGTTGTTTCAATATTCTTTAAGAGATAAGAAAAAATTCTGTTGAAAATTTTCAGAAAAGAGTAAAATGTAGACAAAACATTTATGATTTTTAAGCTGAAATATTAATTTTCTTATGTTAGAATTATCTCCCAAGCATGGTTATTACAAATTTTTTAACCTGAAATATGTAGATGGCAAAATAAATACGATAAAAAGATTACAACGACAAAAATAACAAAAACAGCGAAAACAACAATTTGACATAGTCAAACCTCTTTCGATTCAATTTGTGCTGATTTATTTTCAACATCAGATTTTGATGTCACTAGTTTATTTTCGTTTTCCGATGAAATAATCTCAGTATCAGGATCTTCATCTTTCAAACCAGGAAGAACTTCCTCCTGTTCATTGAGTTCTTTTTCAAGCATATCATCAACTACCTCTGAATAATGGTCTTTTGCCTGATCTTGATTCTCTGATATTTTTAAAACCTTTGATTCATCATTCGCCTCATCATCTACTTCATTATCTTTTTCGCTGATTATTTTTTCGGTTCCATTACCCACCAAACAGTCTTCCTGTTCGACCTTTCCATTATCTGTATCGTTCATCTTTTCCTGGCATGACGAATAATAAAAAGTTTAATATGAGTTCGACTATAACTACCTAATATTAAAACCTATATGTTAGTTTTTATTTTTCGCCAGTGATCGATTAACACATTTAAATATGTAATGATCAGTCGCGATAATTCTAAACTCTGTTCTCATCACAGTTTTCTTTTCTTTTTAAACTCGAAAGTTTTTTTATTCTTTGTTAATCAAGTTACAAAATTCATTATTTAATGCATGACAACTTAAAAGTTATAGAATTCAGATTAAAAACGCTGTATAATGTCATTCATTACCATAATTATAAAGTTTTTAGGCAATGGTCAACAATATACAGATTCATTATTTAAGCATTTGTTAGATAAGATAATTTCAATGAAAAACTATTTACTTTTTGTATTATAAATATGTATACTCAATTAAACAATCGGCTTCTTATTAGATTTGAAAAAAAAATATTTAGTTAACCAAACACTCGTTAACAAAAACTTTTACGTTGACTCCTATAATTACATCTTCTGCTGATCTATGCAAAATATATATTTCATGTGAATGTCTTTTTTATTTTGGCAATTTGTATTGCTGAATGTTTACTTTTCTCCTTTAAATATTATTAAAATAATACGATACCTTTAGCAAAATCTAGGATATTATTCACGTAAACAGTCAAAGCATAAATATAGAAATATTGAAATTTTAACTTAAATAATCATCATTCATAGAGCATGAGGTTAAAATGATCATCATGCAAATTTTACAAAGCTTCAAAACAATTTGATTTTTTTTCTGAGTAGCAATTATTGTATCTTCAGCTCATAAAGTTTTCTTACTATTTGTTTTGCAGGGTTATCAAAAGAAAATTCAAAATTAATGGCATTTGATACACATTCATCTAGTTAAAAAAAGAAGAATTGAAGTGTTAATTTAAAGAATATCTTTTTTAAAACTAAACTTTTTTAAGAAGCACTTTATCATTAAAATTGTTTTAATATATATAATGTTTTATTTTATAAGTAGATATATGTAAGAAAAAAGGAAACCATTCTGCTTTTATTTGCAGTTGTTAGCTCAATTTTGTTCCAGCTTTATCAAGTGCCTTCAAACCTGATTTTGTTCGTCCTCAGTCTTATTTTCTTTATCGTCATCAGGTTTGTCATTCTCAATCACTTTGCCATTCGGATGATTTTCGTCAATTTTCGAGGTGTCAAGTGTGCTTCTATTAAGTTGAGGTATTTCTTCTGGTGACAATTTTAGGAAAACTTCTAAATTATCGATTTCATTTGCAAGTTCAAATTGATCGAAATCGCCACAATAATCTTTGTCGTTGAACACTTGAGGCGGAAGTGGATGTCGTGGATCTGGATCAGAAGCAGTACCACCATTGCTCGTCGCATTTGTTTGCATATGATCCTTCTCATTTTCTTTTCCTGGCTCTGAGATATCTAAGATCTCATACTTAATATTTTTACTGTCCAATATCATGAGAATTTTTTGTTGTCGCTTTTTGACCTGAAATGAAACATTTTTATGAATAAGTTTATTGTTATGGTTCAATAAGTTTAAAGAAAAACTAACTAAATCATTTATCAAAATTTATCGATTGCAAACTTTTTATTCAACACCTAATTATACCGCATATTATGGTAGGTAACTCACAATGTAGCAATTATAGTAAGTCAACATTACAGAGAATTTTTTTAAAAACACTGTCTTCACCTTAATTGGTTACGTTTGTATTTTTGTTTTTATGCGTTAAAGCTACCTAGTATGAAAATCTGTGTTTTTCAAATGTGTTACAAATATAAAAACAAAATTTTCTACAGAAATTAGAATAATTAGATTAACTATCTAAATTTCTTTTTATTTTCTTAGGCATTTTGTTATCGATAAGAAGAATCGTTGCAAGCGTTATTCAATTGGTGACTGAATAATTCATGAATCATGTTATGAGTAAAGTGTTAGATATTAATTTAAATATATGTGAGCTTTTAAATGAGCGGAACTAAAATTTGCACTAATCTGACAGATATGTTAATATCTAGTTAACTTGAATATACATGTATGTTGGTATACAAGTATTTTTATATATTTCGTTACTGATGAATAGGCACTGCAAAATAAAAATAGAATTTTCTTTGAAGGAAATTTTATATATCTATTAGTGATCATTTGCAGATTATTTAATGAATTTTCCCAATGATTGAAACTTTAAGCAAATTTAAAAAATAAGTATTAGAGCAGCGATATTTAAAAAAAAATTATAAATTGAAGGTGCCATTTCATCCAGGAAACTCCCATTTTCTTATCAATTCTTTTCACTTTTTATGTTCCTCTTTGAAATAATTTTACATACTTCTTTGAGCCCACTCGTCAAGCTTATGTACACTTTCACCACCATATTGATAAGTTTATTTCGTTTGTTGTATTTTATTAGAAAATACTAGCAGAATTTAAAGAAAATAAGGTTTATTTTGCAGTTTTCCGGAAAGTTTTGAGGCAGTTTTGAATGCAGAGACAACTTGTGAACGAAATGACAACTATTATACGATTTTGCTGGTAACACTATTTTCTGGGCGCCGTTTTTTCGCGGACCGGAAATTCAAATTTTCATACAAACACATTAAAAACCTACCTATATCATTCGAATAGTTTTGTCATTCCGAAGATTTCACACTCTACACCTGAAACTGCTTTCCCCGGGGGTGCAGTTTCAGGTGGAGAGTGAGTACTTCCTAGGAAGTACAATACGCTCAAATATAAACTACATTTGGTTCCAATATTTCTTATGTCACGTATGAATTTTTAATTTGGCTTTATTTTTGGATAATTTATTAAGTAGATACATTAATTTTTAATGTAAACTCAAACATAGACAAAAGCTAAACATTTAAAAAATCTTTTCATGATCATGAAATATTAAATGAATTTAGAGATATTTTAAAATTCAAAATTTCAGTTTTCATTGGAATGCTCTCCCTTCATTTGTTGGTCCCTCGAATTTTCCTCAATACGTCGCCACCAATCAGCAGCCATTTAAGAAAATATTGGACAGTTTCTGGACTAATCAAATCAATCAAGGACTAAAAGCACAAGATTTAATATTTAACACTGTAAAAGATCACAGCAAGGATGTCACGACAATCGAAATTGGACTCGAAGAAAGTCGTAAGTGGATTTTAAAGATTTTTTTAAAATGTGTAAAGAGAAAAAAATAACAACTTGGAAACAAGAATATCTACTTAATTGTATTTACAAAAAAAAGCTTTGAAATATTTTTATAAACATAAAGTTTTACCATCGATGAAGCGGTTTTTGTTTTTAAAGTGAAATACATCGGAGTTTAAATAAAAAATGAATTTTCTGGTACGATAAGTTTCAAGCTTGGAAATTATAAACAATTCTATTTCTCAATTCTTCCAGGTTTTACAGTGATGGTTTTCTTGGATGCTCTTTGATGTAGAAACTTTTACGAAAACTTGAAAACTTATATTAATTGTAATAATAAATACATTGAATAACGTTACGAAAAAGAGGATAACTGAACAATGCAGAATTGCAAACTGGAACAGAATGACCAACAAACTGGAGCAATCCAAGTGATGCCAACAGCAGTATTAGGAAATGGACAGCAAATAATTCTTCAATCTTTGCAACAACAGCTTAATGGAAATGGACAGCAACAAATACAAGTCTTACCTATAATACAAGGTGGACAAGGAGCAAGTTATATCGTTCAGCCACAAGCATCGCAACCTCAATTAGTACAATTGCCTGATGGACAAACATTTATCTATCATCAACCCGTTCCAATGCAGGATACACAGCAAACACAACCACAGATCGTAAACATAAATGGTAACTTCTTTCAAATTCCGGCTCAACAAACTATCTCACCGGCAGCAATACAAAGTCCAACATCTACAGCAACATCTCCTTCTCAACAATCTCAACAACATGTTGTAATGATACCATCTGCATCAGCTGAAACACAAATCCAACAAACTAACTCACAAAATGTTAATAATTTTAATAGCAGCAATAGTGCAAGCCCACCGCTTCAAGCCTCAACGTCAAACACCCCAACACCTACACCAGTAGAGTCAGAAGAGGAGCCGCTTTATGTCAATGCCAGTAGGTTTAGGATTTATTCAAATTTTAAGTGAAAATAATTGAATGTTTGTTTCATTTAAGAACAATACAAAAGAATTCTTATTCGAAGAACGGCTCGTGCTAAGTTAGAAGCTCAAGGCAAGATACCAAAACAACGTCCTAAGTATCTTTATGAAAGTCGACATAGGCATGCAATGAACAGAATAAGAGGCGAAGGGGGACGATTTGGTGACAAAGGCAACAAAGAACAACAACCACCACAATCAAATCACCAACTTCAGCATCTCATTCTTCATCCTAACTAATTTTTATCAAAAAAAGGATAGCACAATTGACTCTAAATATTCTTTTACCTTTTTTTTCATCATATTGGTTGATTTCCATTGAGAAAAAAACGAAGACTTTAGATTCTATAAAGGAAAAATTTTCTGAGGTTTTGATGTACATATTAAAATAATAAATGTCAGATAAGGATAAGTGTAGGAGTTAATATTTAAAATTAAAAACAATTTTAATAAATTAAAGCTGAAAATGATAATTTATCTTTTTTTTCTTCTTTTTTTAACATAGAGATATAAGAAAATTCCTTTTTAATTCCATTATTAATCGTTTTTTATTATTTTAGAATTCAGAACTATTGACCTTGACTTATGGAGCTCTTGTCACTCAAATGCTTCGTGACTTTGAAAATGTTGAAGATGTGAACAAGCAGTTAGAAAGATTGGGATATAACATGGGAATGCGAATCATTGAAGATTTCCTTTCTAAAACAAATTCGTCAAGATGTCTTGATATGAGAGACCCAGCCGATAAGATTCAATCAGCATTCAGGTGTGAAATCAATTTTACGAATGAAGAAATATATTATTAGATTATAATTTTTGCCAGGATGTATCTGAATATTCAACCAACTATTACAAATTGGGCAGCATCGGGTGACGAATTCTCTCTTGTCTTTGATAACAATCCTCTAACAGAATTTGTTGAACTACCAGCTGATATGATGAATCTTCGCTATAATGGCATCATCAATGGTTGCATTCGTGGTGCATTAGAAATGGTGCAACTAGAAGTTCAGTGTTGGTTCACTCAAGATCAAATAAAAGGAGACTCAACAACGGAAGTCCGTGTCAAATTCATAAGACGTTTAGAAGACACAGTCCCTGGTGAATAAATTAAGAGATGAAACTCATCCACGATCATTCCTAAGTAATAATCAATATCTAATAAACATATATGTCAACATATTGCTTAAATATTAAATAAATTTATTTCTAACAAGATCTCTGCCATTCTTTTCTAAGAAATTGTTGAATACTGTGCGAAAACTTGGAAAATGTTGCGCGCATATTTATCAAAGGAATGAAATTGATGACACAATTAACTTTATCAACTAAAGTTATTCTACATGTCATCAGATCAAGGACGAATCTTTTTCGAATAAAAACTTCATTGCATTGGGTTAAGTAAGTAATATAGCAGATGACAATTTAATAATCCTAAAAAAAATTTCTCCACATTTCATTATATGAAAATTTTAGTTATTTACTCTTAACAAATAAAGATTGCAATTAGAAGAAAAATGTGGTATTTAAGAATAGATAAATAGAAAGGTAAAGATTCATTAGATAATTAAGCCTGAAAGATTACGGATTTTTTCGATTGCGATTGATTTGATTAATCAAATTCACGAAATTTTCACGGTCTCTTATAAATTTACAATTACAAAAATCTTAAGATTTCAGACTTGTTGTGAATGATATATACCTAGGTGTTTTTATTTCTTTTTGAAATTGGAATTAAGGCTCGTCTTTAAATAGAAAGAATATAATTAATGCAAGATATTGCACATTGTTTTTGGTTTTACGAGATATATTCATAAGATCGAGCTATACAGATAAAATATAAGCTCGAGTATGCATAAATCTTAAATTGATTTTTTCTTTGATTTTAAACTATCGCATTTCAGAAAATTTCATACTACAAATATAGAATTATTGACAGAATGTAAAGGAAAACGAAGAACCTTCAAGTTGATGCTTTAAGAAGCTTCAAAATTATGTACATATCCTAAATATTAATACATCAAAAAATTTAACATTAATTTCTGACATATTTATATGATGTAAACCTTCATGTAATTTTCTGGCAGATATCTAATACTTTTCAGGTAGACTCAAAATGTGGGTGATTTTCAATTATTTGTTAATGAAATTGAAATCAAAATGATCAAATGCACTTAACTGAACAAATACCTAGTTTTTCACAAGATAGTGAATATTCGGCTCTAATTTTTTAACTGTAACTACTTTTTCAATTTTTATCGGATACATTTGTGTACAATTATAAATGACATTTGTTGATGTTTAAACTCAGATTGAGAATTAAAATATTTTTGAACCTTTGGTAAATATTATTTAATATTTAATTCTTTTAATGTGACAATTTTTTCTTACTAACAATTGAATGTACGAGGAATTTTGCTTTATATGTATATCTTGAGAAATAGATAACTTTTTCCCAATAATCTTACCATTACGATTAGTACTACTACTTAGAATCTAATAAGATATTTTTTTGTGATTTAGGGAAGGAATGTTAGTTTCATTTATTTTAGAACTTTATACACATTGTTTCCATTTTGTAAATGAAGGTAAGTAAGTAAATAAGAGAAAATGTATTAGTCTATCTTCTGTTTTTAGTTAATATTTGTTTTTCTTCAAAAAAGCTTATAAAAAATATTTAAAACATATATGTAAGACTTTTGCTCTATCAATAATACATGGATTCTTGGATATTTGGAATGCTTTCATTACAAATCTTAGTCTGCTTTTCAAAAGAAAATTATAGATAATATTTAAGTATTGCAAACGACAAGAAAGCTTTGGCTCTACACTTCCATTGCAGCTTTCTATTTGTTTATCACATTATCATTATTAAAACTGTGACGGTATTAACCTTCCTTTCTTTTTCTAATCCTAAGAAAATTTAACTTAGTAACAAACAACTCTATTAGTTCAGTGTCGTTTTCTCTGGATGATCATATTGCGCAACCTTTTGCATTCACTTGCTTTAGTCAGTGACGCTCGCTCAGCTCTTACAGAGTGATGAGCGCACCTACAATAAGATCATTTATAATGATTGCTCAAGTTGTCGTTGTTATCGTTGCGAATCTTATTATTGGAAAGTGATGAATCAGCTGAACATGTATAAAAAATGAAAAGTTCAATATCATCGCAATTCTAAAAAAGTTTTTCCTTACGCTTCGATTTTAAAGCTTCTGCCATCTTATACGATCGCATGCCCCGACCACGTTTGTCTTGAATCAATTTATCGGCTCTTACGAAAATTCCATGTTTGGGACGGCATGAAAAATATTGAATATCATGGACGGTTCCATCATTTTTTCCAGTAGGAGTGTCTAACTCAACACCAACCCAAATTCCACTCTAAATATCAAATTGGGGACTCATTTTTGAATTAAATCATTTATAGGTAACTTGTTAATTAAAATTACCTGGAAATGGGTTGTTCCAACAAATGAAATCACTCCACTTGTACTATAGGGACGTATTAGAACAGATTCACCTTCTATGATCCATTCGGGAATTGACTCACCTGGTAAAGAAAGAATTATAAAACAAATGCTTCCCAATTGATAAATATTATCGTTATTATTATTTACCACCAGATTTTGAATGTTGATCATTTGATGCTGATACTAATGATAACGATTGATCTGATTCTATTGTTTTGTTATTTCCTTTCAAATTATCGTTGCTTCTTGTTACATTATGAATTATATCTTGTTGTTTTATAGTTCTCGTTTTTGTGTTTTCCTTGTTGTTTATTTCACCGTCTTTTTGCGCATCAATATTGTTATTCTCTTCATCTTCTTCTTTTTCAATTCTTTTGCTGATATCTTTAGAAGTTGTTTTTCCAATCTTCATTTTTTCTAATGCATTTTGATTAACATCATCAATAGAAATTATGTTTTTATCTGAACACGCCATAATAGCATCATCATTATTAATTTCAGCATGAGAACCATCCAATGTACTGCTTCTGGATTTTGTTTTGTCTTTGAATTCCAGATCCATCAGTGGATGATCATCACACAGTTTTAATACTTTTTTACTTTTATCTTTTTCTATCTTACCCGAGTTTTCCTTCATAAAAGGGTTGAAACGTTTCTGAAGATAATTTGCGGTCTCATCCTTAAGAGATGTTGAAGTTGATTGTGGTAACTCTGTAATATAAAATTGAAGATACATCATATTGCTTTATAAAAATGGTTTAAATGGTTGTGTCAAAATAAATTTTACCAGAAATATATTCCTCTTTAGCAGCAGCAATAGATTGTTGCGAGAGAATCTCTTCATTTGCTAAATTGCTTATTGAAACAGCTTGTGATCCATAACCACTCGAAGTTGAAGAGTTCATACTTGGCGATGAACCTATTACGGTATCTGGCTTTGTAAGCTTCGTTGATTTCTCCTGGACTCCTTTTTGGAATTGGCTAAGAGCATGAAACTTTTGGTTTTGAATCAGAAATCTATAATTTAATAAGTTTGTTGATGTAGTTGTTGTTTTCTTCTCAATATCCATAAATGAATCGATTGTGTGAGATGACCTCATGCGAACACCAGCATAATAGTCGTTTGGGTTTGACTTCATTTTTGTGTTCTGATCATAATCCATCTCTGGATCACTGAATGAATCTTCACTCTCTTCAGGAAGAAAATTCTGATGAATCGGCTCTTCATGAAGTGTTGTCATCCGATGAGTCATTTTAGTGTTTGCTGGTGAAGCTACGAAAATCAATATTAAAGTTTCATAAGCATATCAATCAATTTCATAAAAATACTAGGTAGTGTTATTAATATTTAAGAAATTGTTAATACACGTACGCTTTCCAGGTGGTAATCTCAATGAGTTAACGTTTAAATTTAGATTAAGGAACGTTGGTCGAGCTGCATTCCATAGTTACAGAAATAAAATTGGTTATCGAAATGCATGTATGTAATAATATAAATTTTAGGAAAATATGTTCAAGTGTAATCCCATCAATATAGTAATAACATTGATTTAACTTGGGTTTTGAAATTATAACATAAAAATAAAAGTACCAAACAAATAAATGTCTTGGAATATCTGTCTTCAACATACATATCCATTTTCTACTTCTCAATGTCAAGTAACAAAAAGAGTAAGAGACATTATGGTCCATATAGTATGTCTCAAAATTAATTTGTTTTTTAGTTATCAATCATCTATCTTTGTAATTGCTAATTTACTTTTGTTACGTACTATCTAAATATGAATTTTTTGTTAAAGAATGTACGTCACTAAATATTTGAGACTTTTACACGATAGCAAAACCAACAGTTATCGATATTAATTCAGAAAAAAGAAAGCACATTGTTAAAAGAAAAGGAGCCAGTAGCATTATTGTATTTCTTAAAATTGCCATCGTTAGATAATATTTCTACTTTTATTTGTAGAGTCAAGAAAAAAACTTTGTTAAAATACTTAATTGAAGTTTTCAAGACAATTGTTTTGAATAAAAAGTTGTTTCACTTTCATTTAAAAGGAGGAAAATTTAAAGATTGACTTTAGACTCATAGAATAATTTTTTTTAAGAAGACGTCATGAGACATTATTATTGCCAGAACACAAATATTTTCTTGTAAAGACACCATTTGCATGGAAATAAAGATAAATGTTTCTATACAGTTCCATCTAATTAAAATAAATTAGTAATTTCTAACATTTAACTTAACAATAATAAATGTATACGTAACGGAGAGATAAATAACAATAAAAAAAATACTACGCAACATTGAAAGTTTCAAGAAATTACTTATCTATGCAACTCATGCAAGATGTTAAAAAATACCTAATTTGACTAATATTATAAGTAGGATATCATTGCAAAAAACATTTTTGGTAAAATAAAAAAATACTTTGGAACCAAAATTTTTGTTAACGCTTAACATTTAACTTTCGCTTCTGTGGATTATGTTAACAGTTTTGTAAAGGGTTTTGAACTATTTTTAGTTACAAAAAGTTATTTAAAAGAATCTGTCCATTTATTACTCCTTTTTTCTTTGAAAATAATAAACATACGTTATTGAAAGATTGATTTTATGAAAAAATAGGAAGTTTCCTTGGAGAAGCATCATAAATATTGTAAATTCTACCGTTGATAAAATATGCCAAAAAAATAAAATAAAAATGCAGAAAGAAAGAGTTGAAATAATTTTTCCAGATAATTTTTACTTTTCTTTACCTGACAATATTGCTATGGAACCTTAACGTGGATAGAATTCAAGTTATGAAATTGGGCAAAATAACAAAGAAAAAGTATTGTGGATTTTTCGAATATGTTTTCAGAGGTTAAGGGAAATGAAAAAAAGAATTCGAGTGTTTTTTTGTTTCCCATAAAAAAGTGAGAGAAAAAGAGAAAAAAGAAAGAAAAATCATTTGTTATCCAATGTCAAGAAAACTTTGTTAAACACCGAGAATCGAATCAACATCTAACCTTGTCATTTCTTATTATTTAGGATAAAGTTTGGATATATTCTAGTTTTAGAACAAAAATATCTATAACATTTAAACCGTACTTGTTATCTATCAAATTTTCAAATTTTGTAGCATTTTTCTATTTTTTGGCTAATACATAGCTATGATTATTATATTTCTTTTTCTAAGAAATTGGGACAAAGAAACTTTAACTTGTCATGATGTCAAAATTGAAAATTCAATTAAAGTATAAACTTATAATCTGTAAATGAGACTTTGATTTTAATGAATAGCAATTCTGGAAACATTAATGAAATTCAAATGAAGGCTTCGATTATGAATATGGAAATCTCCTAAGGAAATATTTTGACACTATTTAGACAGTAACTTTGATAAATAGCGCTCATGAAATCATAGCGGGAAATACCATAAATTGTTTTTGTTAACTTTTATTAATATGAACCTTTGAAGTTTTATTTTTTAAAACCGCAATATGTGATTTGCGGAATCAGTCAATGAATTAAAATTTTTTCTAGTTTTTTTTCAAAAATCTAAAAAAAAACTATTCTCACCGATTCCAAAAGGTTTTCCACTTCCAGTGACATTAGCAACAGCACCATCTTCAGTTGACGACTTTCCACTAAAACTATGGCGATTTCTTCCATTACCTATAAATAATAACAATAATAAAGTTTTTATGCATAAGCAAGATAACATTCTGAGATTTACCACCTGAACTAGTAAAGAAATTAGCTGACGAATTAAGCAACGTTCTAGTCAGCTCCGAATTATTCAAATCAACAAAAGATTCAGAACGTCCAATTCCAATTAATGACTCCATTGATGTATCGAATCGCATAATCTTTAAATGGAAACCATATTTATTATTAAGTAGGCTCAAGTTTAGTTCTTTTAAATTATAAAATAATTCATTTCACGTAATTAGATAGCATATTAATTAAGATCAATATATCTGTATATAAATATATTTAAGAGGAACTCTTGTAGCAGCTACTTACACCACCATTTTGAGCAGCTTCTTTTACAGCCTTTTAGTGCGCATTTTAAATTAAAATTTGTGTGAAAATGTGTCGTTATTAGCAATAGATAAGTATTAAAAAATCGACTTTACGAAATAAAAAACATTTCATTAATGCATAAAAATATCTAACATAAATTACCTGTGAAAAGTTGGGTACAGATGCTGTTTTTCGCATTGACATTTGTTGTTTGTTTTGTATTGTTTCAATCTCTTTTACTGCTACACTTTGCCGAAGTCGATCAAGCACCAAAATACTTTCAACTGCTGATACACCTCGAGTATATTTTTCTGTTAAAAGCGTGTCTTTAATTATCTTATATACAACAAATGATGACGACGATGCATACCAATATATGTTTCTCCATCACTAGATGAACAGTCACCTCCAGTTGCTGCAATTTGTGCTAAAGACTCACGTTCTTCTAATTCTTCTGATGCCTTTGGAATATTTGAAACAACTTCATAAGTCACTCCGGAATGGTGTGTGGCTCCCGTTCTTCCAACTATTCTGAATTTCTTAAGCTTATCAGTAATACTTTGTCGCTTATAAATGTTTAATGCAAGCCGTTTTCTTAGAACGAGATCCATTGGAGCAGGATGTGATAATCGGACGGTTGTTTTCAAAATCAAGTAAACGCGTTCATTACCTTCTGTCACTCGATTTAATGCTTGACTGTCATGAATCGAAGAATCCCAACTGCAAATTGCACAAATATCTTTCTCAACATGCTGAAGTATTTGCAGCATATAAAATTTATTTCCATGCTCCTTCGGAAGAATCGAATTTATCCCTGAGACAGACACTTCATCTTTGGTATTTTGTGCAGAAAGATCATCAGCATTCAAGTCCAAAAATAAGACAGGTACGTGAGGTTCCATTCCAGGTGGTGGATCCCAAGATGCAGGAGCACCGGGAATACCTACAGAATATCATAAGTCGTTTTATTAACATTACTTAAGAAAAATCTTACCAGATCCAGCAGCAGGAACTAAAACTGCATTTCTTTCTTCTGTCAACGACACCCATTGATTGACAAGACTTATTTCCCGTTCCTTTTCATGCTCTGTTTTATCTGTTAATTATATCTCATTAAATTCTGGAAGATTTTGAAAAACCTAATTAGACATCTTTCTTGCCTTCTTTGTGAATTAACTTTTGTATTTGTTGATCAAGATATTTCCTTCGTCGTCCAAGAGCTTCACTCCATTTTTCTCTCAATATTGATAAATCTTCTTCCTGGTATGAATCCATTGGCTTTTGTAATCTTGATCGGACGGTCACACTACCCACTAAGACACTGATTATAGATTGACAAATGATCGGTAAAGTTCCTGAGTTTTGAACAGGTGCTACGCGTACTTGAATACGTCTTTGTTGACCCTGACGAAGCTGATAAACTCCTCCTGTTAGTATTTCTTTGGACTCAATTACTTCAACAGGAATATATTCGCCATTGTCGTTCAACTCTTGAATTTCTACCCAAAGTTCTATTTTTCTTGAGAGTTCAGCCCAACGATCAGCTAATGATCTGGCTTTAGCTTGCTGTTGTTCAACCTCCCATCCTTTAGATTTAGAGAATCCAACAGAACGATGACCCCACACTTCAATAGATAATGCACCTTCAGCACAATGTTCAATTAACTCTTCTGTAATAGTCACTGTGTAATCTTTTTCGTGATCGAAGTTAAACGTCATATTTTGATTGATTGCTGATAAAGTATCTGAGTTGACAACAGGAACAACAGCTTCTTGATGACCCCAAAATGTATATTGACAAAATACAAAGTTTGATAGTGATAGAGGGAGTCCACTAGCTTGTTTAATTGAAATTCGACAGGTCACTTGATTTTGACATTCGATTTCTTTATCATAATCGTCGTCATCTCGCGATTCTTGAGAACTTTCTGATTGCGATTCACACATTCTATCCGAAGGGAAATGGCCCGCAATACGTTCAATTTCAACTTGCAAGCGACCCGCAACTTCTCCTTGTTGACTTATAATGGGTGTATGGTAATTCAGCTTCACGTCATGAAATAAAGCTTCTAGGAATATATTTGCAACACCAATCAAATTGTGATTTTCTTGGGACTCATAAAATGGATCCGATTTCATTTTGTTCTCATCCTTTTTGAGAAGAGAAAAAGATCAGAAATTAGTTTATTTGTTTGATTGTACAATATAATAATAATAATCTATGATAAGAAGCTTTTAAATTAGAAGCAATTAAAATAAATAATTATTTGAAGCAGAAGATTAAAGCTTTCTACCTGATCAGTTAAATCATTTATCCATTCCTTTGTGTGTTCTTCATCAACCTTTTAGTGAATATTGTTAGCGATAGAAATGTACAGTGGAAAGTAGATAATTAAAATACAGGTAATTTTTATAATGTGTTAAACAAAAAGGAAAGATTTTAAAAATGAAAATTAAAAATTGAAAGTAGAACTACCGTTACTGATGATGAACGATCTTTGTGTTCCTGATACATTTCTCTCATGTCAATCAACTTATTTTCAAGCTTTTCCATACTCCAAACTTGACTTCCTGATAAACGACGGACAAGAATTGCTGGCTCACTAACAAATGCACCTCGCTATAAAAATAAATAAAAACGAAAATGTAAACAAATATGTAAAGTAAGAGAAAACATTTTCTTACCCTTCGATTAGGACTTAAATTTGCGGGCGGAATTTGTAATGTGACACTAAATTTAGTTTGTTTTCCCATTTCTTCAGCAAGAAAATTTGCTTCTTGAACACATCCATTTGCACGCATAATGTCAGTTTTTAAATGTCCAAGTGATCGCTTAAACATTTCGTCTCGTTCTTCGACCCATTTTTTGACTCTCATTTGTGAAGTTGGTGTATTTGGTGTCATTTTCTCCATTCTTAAGGGATCATAAGGAGCGTAAGGTGCATAAGGCGTAGTTGGAGATAAAATATTTCTCAACTGCTGAAATTGTCGCTCATATTCTTGTCTCTGTTTCTCCAAAGCCACTTGTTTATCTTCTTCATGCTGTTTTTCCAGCTTCGAAATAGCCGCTTGAATTGGATCATTGCTTAATTCATTTTGCATTAGCTCTTCTCGAGCAAAATTATAATCGATTGTTTGGGCAGGTGTTTGTGGCTCTGACGATGACATATTCATATTATTATGTAATGATCGAGGACAGTTAACTCGAAAGAAGTGATGGTTTCCCCATAATATTCGATCACCATGATGAAGTATCGTTTTCTTCGAGACGTTTGATCCATTGACAAAACAACGTGCATTTTTAATTGGCTCCATAAATAAATCACCTTCTTCAATAGTGATAATACAATGTTCTTGTAAAATTCCCAGACCATAAAGTTGAATATCAGGCTGATTTTCCGTGCTTGCTCCTCGTCCACCAACTAAAGTATATTCTTTTAAATAATACACGAGTAGCTCATTTAGAGATGGATCGGCATTCAAGTTCACAAGATAATATTTATTTTTTTCAACCTGAATTCCTCTTGCTTGAACACTTATTCCCATCTTTTCAAGTGCCTGTTGTCTCTCACTTTGAATTCTTTCGGTTTTTACAAGTTTTTCTTCCCATGTTTGTGAAATTTGTTTCATCAAATTTTCACTTTCTTCTAATTTGTCATGAATATCTACTCGATCTCCCATTGGTGATCCCGCTGTTGCATGTTTCAGCATTTCTCTCAGAGTTTCGACTTCCATTCTTAATTCCCTGATTATACGAGCATTTGGATCTTCATTAACAACAGCATGGTTCACAATTCTCTTTGCTCGATCTGCATAACGAAGAGTTGAAAGTGTTTCCTCATAGTTATCAGAAGCTGGCGAAATTGTTGCTAACATCACTGTTTTTGAATTGCCTCCTAAGTTGTCCTTTAAAAGCCATGTCAATACTGAATCTCTATATGGAACAAACTTGTCTCGATTTTTCGTTCCACTTGCTTGATCAGCAAGTTTTGAGATCACTAATCCAAGTGTTGTAAGTGATCTGAAAATATTAGCATTAAATTTGTTTATAAACTAATCCATATGTATAAAATAAATGAATATATTTTACTTGTTAATGTTAGATCCTTCTTTGAGACGATCACCAACTGCACCAGTTTTCACCGCACGTTCACTTCCAGCCAAATCTACTAGAGATATACGCGATACCTTTTCCCCAGTTACCTCAGATATGGTATCTTTCAATGTTTGTGTAAGAACTACGGAGAAAACTGCATGTGACCGACTTGACTCTGCGTTCATATTTGTAGCTGCAACAGTTCGAGATTTGTTTCCTTCCGTCATTAAGTTATTAATGTCTTCGAATGATGTCACAGCTAATTGAGAAAGTCCATCTACGTAAGGTCCTAAAACAATGTGCTCGCGAACTTTTAGGGACTGCTTATTAGTTTTTGGATCAAGCAAATCGTGTACTTTCTCATTATATATTTCCATATAAGAGACTTCTACTTTGAAACTCAATTCATCGGTTTGTTTCTCATTTATTGACTCAAACAAGGAGTCACACAACCTTGGAATTATGCCTTTGTTTTCCACCGTTCCCATCATCGTATAAGATTTGCCTGAACCTATAACAATAAAGAAATTAAATAGGTAATTAATTAAATAAGAAGAACACTAGTTTAAAAAGTTTTATCTTTAAGAATCTGATATTTATCACAAAAGAACCTACCAGTTTGCCCATATGCAAAAATACACGCATTATAGCCTTGAAATGCATTGTCCAGGATATCTCGACCGACTGAATCGAAAACAATATCTTGTGATGCAAAGTTGCGGGCTTTTGGATCAGTTGAGAAAAAGCAATGATCAAATGCGAAAAATTTTGGTTGTTTCCTGATGTAAAAATAATTGAAATTTAAGTTATTTAATTTAATTGTTACCTATATAATTTTTGAAATATTGAAGAAATCAATGAAATTAATTATTCTTTTTAATCTAAATGTTTTTCCTCTATTTTAATTTCGAAATTTTCTTGAATTGAAGAACCCAATTTTGATATATAGCCAAATGTATAAAATATTTACCTATCCATCTTTTCTAAGCTATCAGGATGTTTCAAAATTGTTTGTTGACCTTTCATTTCTATCACATTTTCATTATCCAATTCGAGTTCTTGATTATCAAAAGGAGAAAAAAGCAAGGAAATTGTTATTATCCCATAAATAAATTTAACTTTTTAACGTGATTTTATGTAAGGAGAGAATTAAAATGTACATTGCATCTTAACTTTTCTACAAAGATTGCAGAATTTCTACTTCCTACTTATTCTAGATGAAATTATTTTAGATGACCTCGAACCTTCTATGACTTTCTACTACAAATAATAAAAATCATGGATTCCATCACAGTCGTGAATGAAAAAATTCATCAAAACATTTATTGGATCTAAAAATAAATCGATGATATGATTTTACTGTCGCATTGCTTTTTATCTTTTAAAGGTATACTAAGTGTACAAATACACTTTTTATTTTCATTTTAGCAAATCAAATCTATTGCAAAAAAAATTATTGATTTAAAATTGAAGAATTTTTCATGATCAGTAAAAAGTCAATATGAAAAGTTTTTAACTAATTTGCTACTTTTGAATGTTACCTCTTCGACTGTATGGTCGCACCCGAACGGCAACCTTGATTTTGCAATTATCAGCAAGATTTGGTGGCATTTTGACTATTTTTTTCAATTTTCCTTTGAATTTTTTTAAGACGAATTTATTTTTTCCCTAAAAAATTTAGATTTTGAAAATCATCGATCTTTTGGAACAAAAAGCACAATAAAATTGTTCAAATCAGTCTATCCTGAAGATTTTCTCGAACTTTATAATGTTATCAATAGGGAATTATTCCTTGTTAATACTTTAATTTTTCACTGCCATTATTTTCTTATAAGAATCTTTAAAAACTCTCACTTTTGCATCAAATATGACTCACGACGCAATCGCAAATGTTTTTCTGGAAAATGGAACGTGGTGAAAATTTCGAAACATTTTTCAACACATTCACACAATTCGTACATTCTTCAACACAAGTTGGAAAAAATTCACCAATGTGTTATGTCAACTGCTACAAAAATGTTTTATTATATTTTCCCAAAACTTATTTTAAACTTTACTTACCACTTTCTGAATCTGTAGGTATATGACATTTAACTTTCATCTCTTTGTTACTTTTGGAAATCTATGAATTTATCCATATTAATCGATACTTTCATACATGTGAGTGGATGGATCATTAATTAAACATCATTTTTAAGTGTTAAATATTTTATTTGTTGTGCTTTAAACTTAAATCTAAAGGCTCATCCAGAACTAAAGTTTGCATTCTGTAGAAGTTGCTAGCACAATTGTCAGATGTACAAGTTGAGACTGAATTAATATTTTTAATATTCAATGAATCACAAAAATTGTTGACAATTTGATTTGAAGACGAGATAAATTTTAAATCCATAGATTTTTTATTACTTGTCAAGATTTTAATTTTTTGACCTAGATTATCATGATTAAAATTTTTAACATGCTTGCGTAATGATGATGGGTCAGTATAACGTTTCAAGCATCCAGGAATTTTGCAAAGATAAGGCTTGGTATTGAAATGTGTTCTACTATGCTTAAAACGGTCACTTGAATTGCTGTATGCCTTAAAACATCCAGGATACGAACATCTATATGGCTTCTCCAATGTATGCGATCTTATATGAATCTTTAAGTTTTCGGCCCTTGAAAAAGATTT
This sequence comes from Clunio marinus, assembly GCA_900005825.1. Taxonomy (NCBI): domain Eukaryota; kingdom Metazoa; phylum Arthropoda; class Insecta; order Diptera; family Chironomidae; genus Clunio; species Clunio marinus. The sequence goes on along the minus strand of CVRI01000035.1, from coordinate 192,476 downwards.
ATTACACTCAGGAAAGGTACAATTATGAGGTTTTTCTTTCGTATGTGTACGACAATGCACAAGCATTTTATAACGAGCGTTAAAACCACGTTCAGAACGTTGGCAGCCTTCCCATTTACAGTAATAGAGATTGTTCAATCCAATTGAGCTGTGCGTTGTACCTATATGATTTGCAAGCTTTTCCAAATTTTCGAAAATTCTGTTTTAAGAAAATTTTAAAAGTTTTAAGAAAAAAATTATCACAAGACTGTGTAACACGTCCTAATAGTTTCATTAAAACATTGATAAAAAAACTGGGAAGGATTTTTTACTCAATAAAATTTCTTCCTTTAATATCTGTCTGTTTTATAAAAATGAAAACTTACCGAAAGCAATTTTCCCATCTACAGATTTGTTTAGCATTAGACATTTTTTCCATATTTAAATGACTGTCTAAAATTAATTGATCATTTTTTTCTTTCATAATAACTGACGATGGACCAAAGTGATGGCTACTTTCAGGTGATATTGTTAATTTTATTCTTGGAACATAGTTAAACTGATCAGCTTGTTTTGAATAATTATAATGTGTCAATTCGAAGGGTTCACTCAAGCTCTCAGGTCGAAAATGATTTCTTTGATATAGCAGCGGTCTTTCTGAAATGCTAAGTGTAAAACCAGTTATTTCAATGAACATTTTTAAAGTCAATCTCTTATATTAGAAGTTCCGACGCAAACTGATTATATTCATAGTACTTTCTACTCAGTATTCTCCGAATGCAGTACTTTTTTTTTCTTATCAAAACACGAGAGATAACGAATCAATCCGAGTGTCTAGTGTGATAATTGTATGTTTCAATTAAAAAATATGTTCTAAAACTTCGTTTAAAACTAATTTCAACATCAACAACAAAAATATTCATATGGATATTGCATATTCGTAACTCTTTTAGAGACTCATCAGATTCATCATTTATTTCTAATTTTCATTTTCTAAAAATTTGCTATTCATTGATCACAAATCAGGATTACCTATATTGCTTAGTTTCATCATAAAATCTAATTAAAAATGCTTCGATATCAAAGGCGCATTTTGAAATTCTTTTTCTCTGTAATTATTATAAAATAATGACATTTCAGAAAAATTGAAATTGTCAAGGGAATTGTTATTGATATACTTTTGATCCCTGATCTGCTCTAATCCGGTTTTTAATTCGTTATCAAACTCGCAGTTGGATTATTATTTCATTTACATCGCTTTTTTAATTCCCAACACTAAAGCGACTTGATCTAGCATGACTGTCTGTAGAAGCTCTGTGGGGATGTATTTGAACTCTTAATTTTATAAGATAAGATTCCTATATACAGTATGAGTCATGTATAAAATAAAAATATTAGTGTAGACCTTTCATAATTAGAATTATAAGTTTGATTTAAGTTTAAAGATTTTTAATCAATAAATATTTTACAATTTTTCAAATACCCATATGTGTATATGAAATCCCCTGCTTACGCATCTTAATGAAACCTTCTTTTACCTTTTGATATTTGTAAGTACATATGTAGGTATATAAAACTATTATTAATTTTCTTAAAATGTTGCGAAATGAAAAACATTTTATAAAAAAATGAAATTATATCTAATATTTAAAATACGAAAAATTGTGTAGTGCCTTCAATGAAAGTTTTAATATTTTTAAATCATCTGCATGTCTAAGTTTTCACGACATTACCTGGCTAAAGTCAAATAATTTTTGTAATTGACACTCTAGTCATCATGATTTTTTTTGGGGGAATACAAAGAACAAAAAACGCCAGACATCATGTATGAACAGCGTGATAAGCTGTAGTAATGGGTCGTTCTCATATCTTCTCCAGACATGCTTTGATAAGATAAATCCATGAGGTCTTTGAAGAATAAATATTTTAACATTATGAACGTGTTACCTTAAGCTGGGCGCTTTTTAATTGCTTTACAATAGCTAAAATGCAATCGTCATCTCGTTCATTCTTAAAGCGTTTTAAAAGAATTTCAATTCACGATATAATTATTTTGTAAGCTTTAAATGTATATTTTTTTAATCTTAAAATTTGCTTACAAATATTTAACGTGTTCGTATTATTCTTACTTACTCAAATATTTTGCTAAAATTTCTATTCTGTACTTATGAATTTACTTTTGAAATAGAACACGTTCTATACAATCGTACTTCTGACTTGTACGCGACGCACTGAAATATCTGATAAAAACTTGAATTTCGGATAAAATAAGAAAGAAAAGGTTCTCTTCGTAGGGGACACATTTTATTTTTCACATATTCAGAAAGACAACACAATATGTCATAAATATAGTGTTTACAGTAATAGACTATTTTTTAGTTAAGTTCTGGATAATTATATTAAATAACAAATTGGACCCCCGCGACCATGAGCAGTATTATTTTTAGATAATCCTAAAGTATTTTTTTTAATATTCAACTTAGATTTGAAAATTTGAAACTCGTCTTTCAGAAACCTCCAAAGTTCACTGGAAATCTAACATCCAAAGATATAATATAAAATCGATGATTATGCGGTTTCATCAATTCTTAGAACGTAAAAAAGCATCTGCAGCTTCTAATAGAAAGATCAATCTAATATCATTAGAAATTTTAGTTTAAATCTAAATACTTCAGAAACTCACCGAAAGATCTATCGCTTTGATCAGAATGAATACTTTTTTTTGTGTTTACATCAAGTAGATATGTTTTATTATTATTAGTATTTAGTTATATTTAATAATAGGTTATTCAAAATTAAAATAAATAATATTCTGAAAGAGCTTATTCAATTCTGATTACTACTTTACATTCGCTAATGAATAAAACGCGTTTGAACGATGAACTGTTTCACACCTTGGGAATTTACGTGGTTTGTGTTAATGTTATGACATCAACATGTAACAGGCTGTTGAAGAATCAATGGTATCATAGCTTCCTTTCTTGCGTATTTTCTCCTTAAATGCATTTAATATTTCGAATGAATTAAAGAAGTTTTCCTAACGTAGTAAAATATTGAATTAATAGATCGAGATAGATATAAATATCTACATTGATTTTTCTTGAGTTGAATGAATTTTCCTCGATAATGTTTTAAGATTTCTTACTTATAAAAATATAATCTGAGCTTATTTCATATTTCTCAAAAGCTCTTGATTTAAACTATTTTATTATTATTTATTTTTCAATAAATTATATCTAACGTTGTTCAATAGCCTTTTCATATAAAGTTGTTTATTTACTTTTATTCAAGAAGTCCATTTTCAGTTTCGTTTCATTGCATTGTTGAAAGTCTATAAGTGGTGAATATTTTAAATAAAAAACACGTTAAAAAGCTTTTCTTTATAGGTTTAAAATACGTTGTATCTATTATCTATTGAAAATAATAATTTTTTGAGATCTAGTGAAAATGTAAATTTATCATGTCTTAGCTTTTAAACTTCAATAACGATTGAGTAGTAAGTTCAGAAAGTAATAAAAAAAATTTAAAAAAAAATATAAACAACAAAATTCCTCAAAATATTCATCAATTGGAAAACGAATGGCCTAACGCTTTCTTTTTTCTAAAAGATATCTTTGTGAAGTTGGAGTGCTTACATATTTTCTATTTGAAAGAGAACCTTTTGATTGTAAACAAATATATACATTGAAATAAGCGGATATCTGAAGCGGATTCTTAGGGATTTAGCCTCTATCTTATCGAATCTTATTTTTTCTTTCTCATGATAATGAAATGTAGAAATAGAATAAAGCTGTAAGTTCACCATATATAGGTAGTTGCTTAGTTGCCTTCCATCTGTAAGCATCATCAACTTTTAATTTGTGATACATAAAATCTAATTTCATAATGTTGAGACTACTTTGGATTATCTCTCTATTTATTTCTGCTTCATTATGTTGGCCAGCTAAATTTATGGATAGTGATCACTTAGTAAAGTTAAATGGAAGAATTTCAGGTTTTAAAAATACTTTATTATCAGCTCACTGAACTATTCTTATAATTGACGTTTTAAGGTGGAACTCAAGCTGTCCGTTATCAGTTTCCTTATCAAGTCATTTTCTTTGTATATACAAAAGATGGTCAATCGATATGTGGAGGATCAATTTTGTCGACACATTTTTCCCTTTCTGCAGCACACTGCTTTAGTGGATTTTCATCAGCCGATATACTTGCTGGAATCATTGATATCGTAAATGACGATCCGCCATATGAGCTAGAAATTTTTCCTTCAGATGTAATAGTTCATTCTAAATATAACAGCGTTACAAATTTGAATGATATTGCCATCGTAAAAACCTCACGAAAACCGATATCATTCAATTCAGCAATACAACCAATCGCTCTGCCGGCAAGATCGATGGCTAATATAGACTTGACAAATACGATAGGATTAGTTGCTGGATGGTAAGATTAACAAAGGTCATAAAAAATCACTACATATGTATAAAACTGATTTTCTAGGGGAAAAGTTAATGACGCAAGTGTAGATATTTCTACAAAATTATTATACATCAACGCTCCTATTATCAGCAATGGTGAGAATACAATAAAAGAAAGTTCCTTAAAAAATTAATTTTTTCAACCATTTGATTAAAGCCGAATGTACAAAAACATATGGACCCATTATAACCACAAGTAATATATGTTTAAGTGGAGCTAACGGTCGATCTACGTGTCGAGGCGACAGTGGTGGTCCCTTGACTATAACAAGTGGTGGAAGACAAGTTCAAGTAGGGATCGTGAGTTTTGGAAGTGACAACGGGTGCCAAAGAGGTTACCCAACTGGCTTTGCACGAGTTTCTAGTAAATTATATTTTTTTTTTTATTCAATTAATTTTGATGTTTTCTTAAATTTTTTTATCTAGGCTTCCTTGATTGGATCCAAAGTAACACGGGGATAATAATTTCTTAAAAGCATCAAAATTGTGAAAGGGCTTTGTATTGTCAAATTATTATTCTGACATTTTATTAAATTTAAAAATAAAAAAGAAATTTTCTTTATTAGCAATTAGCTTGTGGTTAAATACAACACAGCTTCAGAAATTGTGAATAAAACATAATTTGAGTGTGTCTTTTTAATCAGATTCTCTCATCAATTCAATTCTGTGCGTTACACGCTGTTCAACAACTTCCAAACAAGCATAGTCCAGTTCATTCACTACATAGAAGTAATATTGCACATATGTAGCAAATTCGAATTCTAAAATAAGAAAAAATATAAAAATGAAAGTTTAAGAAAATTTTAATTTGATAACTCCGTTGACTGTTTCTTCAGCCTTTTCATCACATTCATGGCATTTCTTATCAGTCATTATGTTTTGAAAACATGATTGTTGCTTTGAAACATTTAGATATAACTTTTACTGTAGTTTTGCATAACAACCTTCGACGTGGTACATTATCAAAAAGACATCATCTAAATATTATTTTTTGAATTGCATTGACAATTTTCCTTTTATTTCGTATGAAGATGTTTTATTTTTCTATAAAGGTCAAGGAACAAAAAATATTTATGAATGAAAATAAATAATTAACGAAGAAAGCGTGTAAAAAAGCTGAAAACTGAAAGTAAATATCAAGAAAATGATGAATAGCGAAAAGTCATCGATTTAAAGTTTCGAGCAAACGATAATTTTTATTTAAATGAGTATGAAAAATGAAGTATCTATTCACTGAAATCTTTGATTATTGCGCCTAAAATGAGAAAAAAGCTTTTCGTGCTATTTTTTATTTATTTTCTCTTTTCCTTTTCTTGCTTTATTTTCATGCTAATTTTGATTTCCTTTTCTCTTCCTCTCGTAGAGTGATAACTTTCAAGGGGTAATTCATCGTAGCGCTTTTGTTGCATGCATCTAAATGATGAAAAAATGACCATTTTCCAAGAATTTGCTTAGTTTTTCTTGGAATTTGCATGTATGAGAGAGCGGTCAAAATTAAAAATTTTCAAAAGATTTTTGATTTACATCATACATATTTATATCTATTACTTTTTAATTTTAAAAATTCACCTCACTTTCATTAATATTTCTCAATTCGGACATGGGAGACTTTATTACTCATTTATACCCATTTCCGAGATGAACAATTTTCAGCAAAAATATGCTTCATATAGTCTTCTTCAACTTCTTAAAGTAAAAAAACGATTTGAAGCATTTTGGGAATCAGAGTTTTATCCGCTTTGTTCTCCATGAATGATACAAATGTTGCTTGCTCCAGAAAATCTTTTGATGCTGAATGTTTTTCATTAGTCATTGAAACATCCAACAACGATGAATCTGAATCTTTTTATCATTCAAATTCCTTCAGTATATTTTCTTTTCCTATGAAACGCTCGGAGGATTCACATTTTTACATTCAAGGTATATTTATCGGGAATTCGGAAGGAATCGAAAGTATTTAGTCAAAAAGAAAAAAACAAAACTTAGAATAAAAATTATAACTTTCATTGTTTGAATTATTAAGGTAATTTTCAACAACTTCAAAAATTTAGTGAATAAAATTCATGCTTACATATAAACATCTACTCCAGTTCTGTGTGCCAATATAAATGAATACATTGGAGTTCTCAATGTCACAGCAGGAATCATTTTCCCCCTTCTTTTGCAGCANTTCGACAAATCATCCCAGGTGTGATTTATTTATTGATGTCACAAAACTTCGCAATAAAGTAAATCATATGACCGTAAAAGAGTGAAAAAATCAGGTAGATATTGAGAAAATTTGCTGGAGGTATGCTATAATAAACTCAAAATAATTTTATCTATTTATTAACTAGAAAAGTACGGCTCGTTTTATCTTTTCCAATTTAATGCGATTGTTTTTTCTGATAAAGCGATGATCTTTATTTTTCCACTACAAATTATGAAATGAAAAGAATAAAAAAAAATCAATTGAAATGAGATAATTCTAAGCAATCAATCAACTTTATTCGAATGAAATTTGAAAAAGCCATGGATCACAATTGTTTTATAAAGTTCTCATGAATTAATTGGACGGGATTAGAAAATTTTCAGTATTTATATTAAAATTATTTTAGAAAATAATGAAAATTCATAACATTACAAATTACTAACAATATCAGTACTATTATTACAATTTTAACCTTTGGGTTGCTGTGTGCTTACATCAGTCATGTTTATATTATTTGGGTTTTCAATTTTCTGACTGCCATTTCCAACTACTCTGTTGCGCAACATATATAGCAAAACTATTGGAATAATCATAACAATAGTTGTAACGGAGAATGTCCAAATAGTTCCAAATTTAGTGTATCCACCAACAATGATCACAGGACCTATGAAATAAACATGTAAGATTTATTTATTTTACAAAAAAAATTCTTTTTGCATTTTCACTCACCAATAATGCGAGACATTGACCCCGCTGCCAGCATGATTCCCATCCAAGTTCCTTGAGGTCTGGACCCAAGAATTTTTGAAAACAATGTTTGAATTAATGTGACTCCGACTGGATACCTGTGGTTATAAATGAAAAATAAAAGAATTCAATAAATATTTCTTAAATTTTACTTTTTTAAAAAATCGTAAATTAAAGTTGAGAATAAGAAAAATTGGGGGTTTAAAATTGCAAAGGTCACCAAACTCACCCGATAACTCCCATGAAATATCCAACAACAAACTCAGGTATACCAAGTCTTGGAGTCCATTCACACCAAGGCTGCTCAACTACAGGGCAACCTAATGTTGAATTCACAAAAACTGTTCCATTTTCCATCGTGAAATTCTGTTCAATCGACAATTGTGGCAATTCAGTTCGGAAAGGAATGTATACGAATTTACCAACAGTCATAATCAGAAGTCCGCCCCAGATCAATATGTCAATTTCTCTAAATATACGACACAAGCGAGGAAGAAGGCAGAAAATAATGCATGATATTAAAGCTCCGACACCAACTAAAATTCCATTCCATTTGAGAGTTTCTTTCTTTGTAAATGCAAATTGTTCCATCGTTAATGGAGTTCCAAGTGATTCGAGAATAACGAGATTGAAGGCGACAATAAAGTATGAGAAAATCAACGACCATGCGACGAGGTAATCAATTTTAGTTGATTTCCATGTTTCTTTTGCATTTTCCTTTCCTTGAATTAGCATCTGTTCGCGAACTGCAATATTGTGATCTTGAAAGAATTGCGGTAAGAAGATTACGATATTTAATGCCCCAAGGATGACGTTTACCCATCCTGGTGCTGTATACATGCTTAGAGGAAAAAATTTGAATATTTTTATTCCGTCACCAAGAAGTGTGAATGCAGCTTGTAAAAGTGGGCCCACAATAAATCCTGAAACTTGTGCAAGTGAAGCCATTGATAGAGCAAAAGTTCTTTCATCAAGTTTGGTTGCAGCTGCAATGTAGCTTCTACAAACAGCAACATTAGCTGAAGCTGCACCCATAAAAAATCTCACGACAAGCATCCAAAATTTAACCCCACTTTCAATCAAATCTAGTGACGAATACAATCCACTTGATACGCAGAACATCACAAGAGACGTAATGATTGGAATTCTTATTGATGGCACTTTATTTGTCCAATACCCGAGAATTGGCGATAGAATGAATTGTCCAAGTGGATTGGCTGCAAGTATGAGACTGAAGAAAGGTTTTCCGGCATGCGGGTCGAGCTAATGTAAGCGAATAATCAGTAAAAAAAATTATCACCACAAGTAAAGTTAACTCACTTTGTCGAGAAAGGGCCAGACACCTGTCATTGCTATAGCTAATCCTAGTGATTGTAAAAACAATGTGAAGTAAATGATAATCAATGAAATTGTACGTTTCCTCTTTTCATTGCTGGTCTCTAAAGTCTTAACCTCTCCATTTGATAAATTCCCATTCTCCAAAGATTTTACTGCAGATCCATTGGAATTTTCCATTATTTTCAATCACTTTTGCACTTTCTCAACTGATCGGAATGATGGTTAAAAACGATCTGTAAAGAACATAAAAATGTGAACTCTCTTGTCATCTAATTGAAACTGATTCAATTAAAAGAATTCAGAATACAACAGATGTCAACATTAGGCCGATCGCATGTTGTATATTTATTGGTAGAAATTGTTAAGGTCATGAGAAACAGTTGATTCATTTACTCAAAGCACTGAAACTACGGAATTGCGAAATTGAATCATAAAAATCTAAATGCTGAGATGTTTCTTGATTCGTCGCTGATTATCTTGGCTGTTCAATACTTTCATTCTGACTTACACTCTTGCTTGATTGAATTATGGCTAACGACTTCACTGATTATTATGAAAGTCTCTATCGAAATGTTGATCATCTTTTCGAATAGAAGAACAACTCATTTACTATTTATTCTTATCTGTAGCATAAATCTGAATATTGGAAGTGAAATAAAGTTTTATTTTATCTAACCTTATCAAATAGGCGGACAATTTCATGCTACGATGCCGTAGCACAGTAAAGTTGACACTGAATGCTTATTGCCACTGATCACTTGTTCACAAAATATTATTAAATAAAGGAGAAATATGCTTAGCATACAGCATTTTTCACTCTTTCCGTCTTTTCGTCTTTCTGTTTTGCTTTTTTTTATTTTTTTACTTTTAGTTTTTAGTAGGATCGCACACATTTACGATGCTTACGTGGTATGGTGTTATTTTACTCTTAGTAAACATTTGAACGAGAAACACATCGCGGAATAAAAATAGTTTTTTTTAAACTTCTACGTTTAGCTGACTCTCAAAAATTGAAAGAAAGGAATGTTTAAACGTATGAGTGTGCTGAGCTGGCTTGTTAACAACGTGCTATTAGAGAGAGGTGCACGATTATCAAGAGAGAAATAAAGAAGAATAATGAAACAACATCATGTGATGCTTTCTGCATTTACATTGACTCAATGTCAAAAAATAATCGAACATCTCACTTGATGCTACCAACTTTTTTCAATTTATTAGGATAACTTTATTTTTCTTTCAACTCAACATGTAACAATATATGCTTTGCTTTAAAAATCACGTGTCTTAAATTGGTATATGAGAATAAAAGATTAGAAAGTCAATAATTATTAGATTTGAAGATATTTACTTTAATCAGAAAGATTTTAATCAATCGAATCTAGAAAATCCTTAAGCAATTCCAAGTAAAGCTCCAATACATAATATAACTTCTATTGAATATAAATTTTTCAAAATTTAACATGAAATGACATGAAGATGAAAAAAGATTTAACAATTCACAATATTCAAGTCTCCAGAAAGTAAAATCTATAAAATAATTCACAATTTACATCAAATTGAAGAAAATTCAAAAACTTCCTTTTCCGCAATTTGTTCAACATGTGCTGACATCAATGCTTTCAAGCATTATTTCTCCGTTTTTTCACTTATAGCAAATTGTATGAGTATCAACATGTATGTCACAATAGCATTCAGCATCTGGAAGTATAAAAGAAAAAGAGAGCATTTGAAAATGTATTAACGAGAATAACAACTGAGAACGTTTTTATATAATCCAGTCACGAGTATTGCATAAATAAAAGGGATTCTTTTTTATAAAATTTATTTGAATCTAAGAAACAAATTTAATCAATATTCACTGGGTACCTTTTTTTAAAAAAAATTTGAATTCCTCGAATTATTTATTGAACTTTAATTGAAACATCAGAAAATATCAAAATGTTCTCACCGAAGAAAACAGATGAAAATCTACAACAAAAAAATCGTTTGCGGTATTTTCAATCCTCTCATGATAAATTTGTGTAAGGAATTCCTTCATCATATGAATGTTAATACTTGTTGTGTTTGCTCCAAATTTTACAATAGAATTAATAACACTTCTTGATTTTTTGTTTGCATCGAAAGATGAATAAGTAAGACAACTGATTACGATAACAAAAGGAATGATTTCCAATAAGCAATCAATGACACGTATTGACTTATCAATGTTGAGAATGGATTTGAAAAACCAATATAAATTCAGTGTCAAGTCGATGAATGAAAATGAAAAGCTTGCGAGTATTGGCCAACCGAAAATACTTTCCCACAACTTCATTAATTCAAAGAGAATTCCATAGAACTTTTTAATCAGTAGAACATCATTTGCATCATCAATCTTCGGTATCGGAAACTTATGGTGATGATTTGTTGCGTCTACAACCAGAGCCAGATTCCGTTCGAGTGTATTTCGTTTCACAAAATTTTGTATAGCTTCAAGAGTAGCTTCAATTCTAAACCTGATAAGATCGATTCGAATAAAGCTTTGTATGAAGTATAGATTAATGGTTGCTTTCAAAAAATAGTTGTGAATATAAAAAGGGAGAGTAAAATTATCGCTTTGTGTTGCATGAATCATTTTTAATACCGTGCAACCACCAGGACAAAAAAATGTTATCCCAATTTTCCACAAGTTCCAACGTCTGATAACAGAGTGATTTATTTTCACACGATACTTATCATAGAGAAGGCGGTCTAATTGATGAAGTTTTTCATACCAAAGCAAATCTTCTTTTTTAATTGTTTGTACGTGAATAAGAATAATGAAGCTTGTGAATAAGGCAAACAGATAATTAGCCATTTCCATAATATGTGATATTTGTGAATAATTTCTAGCGAATATTTTCGATGATGGTGAAACAACGAGATAAATAAATGTAGAAGAATTGACGATGATCCAAAATAAGTTGATTAAGCGAAAACTTTTCTCATATTTTGTTCCACAATTTCTATTTTTAAGCAATGATAAACCGAAAAGTCGAAAGAAAATCATATTTATTGAATGTTCATCTAAAACTAAATAGAAAGCACAATTTTCTATAATGCAAATGTAAGAATGAAAAGAAAGCCAACTGTTATAATTGTATTGTAAACTTAGTTTTGACAATTATAGCTAGGTAAGTAGAACAATAATGAACAATAATTAATTCAAATTGCTATTGACAAATAAACTGAGTGGATAAAAAAACAAATATAAAATGTTGACAAAATAAAATATTCATAAAAATCACCGTTTCTAAAAAAAACTATTTATTACTTGTAATTTAATTTTATTTACATTTCAGAAAAATTAAAGTTGATAGATAGACAAAGGAATTCTTTAAAAATATATATTACAACCTACATATTCCCATAAAACATCAAAAAACTAATTGCAACATATCCTTTCCTTCCTATCATAAGATTTCTACTTCCCAATACGGTGTCATTTCATCATTGCAATATCATTTGTAATCTTACGAAGAATAAAAAAATCCTGAAAGTTTTAATAATGTAGATGTTTAAGTTATCGTTTAGAATTCGAAAAACGGACTGTGAAGAAGTGACAATGCGAGAATTTTACATATTATCTTTTGGACACAATCTATTATGATAGAGCTCACAAGAGCTACTTTACAAAATAATCTATATAGGTAGGTGGAATATATTCGATAAAACTTACAAGTGTATCAGTTTTTTTTTTGCCTTTTATAAATTATATTTAGTTTGATTTAAATAACTTAGACATATGTTCGTCTTCAACGCCATAAATTTACAATTTTTATTTTATTGTGAAAATTGTATCAGAGTACAAAAAATATAATCTGACTAATTTGTAATTTGTGTTATCCTGAATAAGATTTCATATAAAAAGAGCAAAATCAAATAGCTATCATATTTTAAGGTGTTCTAAAAGCATCCTTGTTGAATGGAGGCAAGCAAATATGAACTTCTTTTTTGTACTCTTTTAATGATTAAAAACAATTTATATGCCTAATTTTCGTTTCAATTTGGGCGAAGACGTCTGCAATCTATTTTATGGTTGATTGTTAAAAAAAGCTTTGTGAAAGCTAATTAAATCTGTTCTTTAATAAACAAAACCATAAAAAATGTAAAAGAAAGAGAAAAAAATTAATTGCTTATGTCGAAGCATTATAACTAATAAGGAGATTAGTTCAACTAACAGACTCTAGCTACGAACAGTTTTTATGTCTTTTAAACAACATCAACTAGGTAGCGATATCTTGTTAATAATTAATTATACGTCCGGAATTGACTCTAAGGGCTCTGCGAAATTTTATCATTAAACAGAAATTGTGTCAAAAATATCTGAAAAAACTAGAAAGTGTTAAGCTTTCGGGAATAAATATTAAGTGCCACATCTGTATTCAATGTACTAAATATTCAAAATCAATTTGAGCTTTGGGAAAAAGTATACATACTAGAAACAAAAACCTTCATGTGTTTCATGGTAACAGTCAGAAAGAGCTGAGAGAGACTTTTATATTATCTGTGGATGTCGCAATGTCATTATTTCGTACTTTCAGAAGTTTAAAGCATCTCTACAAGAAGCTGTAAATAAATTTTGTTTTCAAGTTCTGTTTTTCTTCCAAATTCATCATTCAACAAGAAAAACAGTGAACATTGGAAAATGCTTGAGAGATAAAAAACATTCAGCAATAACTATAAAAAAAAAGATTTATTTCATCTGGGATTTTATTTCCGCTAGTTTACGTGATTCTATTTCATTATTTTAAATTTGTGAATCTGTCGTTTAATTGTTCAATTTAGAAAACCTCAAATAGCTTCCGTTGTGTGATATAAATTGATCTTGTTGTGTTCAAAATCATTTCATTCATATTGCCTAAACAGTAAGTCTTTTATTTATAAAAAAAAACCATGATGCGACGTCACAAGGATGCGAGCGAGAAAAATTTTAAGAGAGAGTCCCAATGTTTCCAGCTCCAGAATGTTTTGGACTCATCAGCAAAGCTTCAAAAACATCAAATTCGTTGTATGAACTGTAGCTCGAATCTTAGCACTTAAATTTCAGTTGCGTTTCAACTGTTGACAAATAAACTTGCTTTCATTTTATTTTCTGCTATTTCAATTGATAACATAAAGTACTGCTGGTCGTTTCAAATTTTCATGCAAACAGAAGTGACATAATATCAATTCAGTAGCGAAAAAAGAATAAAAGTGTTGAAAAATTCTTTCTATCTGTAAGTGTTGTTTGATGATCAAATTTTGAATAAATTATTTCTTTAATAAGGATTTAAAACACAAAAGGGATATCAAATGATAAATATTAAAACAAAAATAAACACTTTGTATAGTGAATATCCCTCAAGCAACAATATCATCATTGTCAATCAAATAAAAAATGAAGAGCGAAGAATGCACAAAAAAATATGAAGTGGATTTCATAAAATTTTTGTCAAATACCTTTTTGTTATGCGTATTTTGAAATTTTACTCAATGAAAACGAAAATAACATAAAAAAACTAAAATAGAGACAAGAGAAACTTGCTTGATGATATTCGTAGTGAAATTTCAGTGAATATATGTACTAATGATGCTTTTACATAATGTTTGTGATGACAATCACTAAGTAAAATATAAATCTTGATTAATAGAAAAAATAATGTGGAAAACAGTGTGTGGAAATATGAAGTTATTGTTTTTCTACTGTTAAATTAAAGCATAAGTAAAAATTTTAAGAAAGATTTTTTGAGATTCTTTACTTAGTCTACTAGTCTTTTAAATTCGTATTTATAAGAAAAAATAGAAAAAACTTGTTTATACTTCTTTTGATGTGACCTTTTGAATACTAAAAACCATGTCAATATTGTAAATGAATTTTTAAAAACAAGCCAGTACACTGCTTTAGAGAAGAGAAAAGATTAAGCGTGATGACTTTATTTAAATTGTCATTTAATCTCGCCCATAAAAATTCAAACTCAGTTGAAATCAAGAAAATAATTTCATTGATTCAATCACTTGATTTCCATTAAGACGTACAACATAATAAATAACATTTTTGAATGCATTTTCAAGATGCTTTCTATAAAGCAGATAAATGATAAATATGAAAAAAAAATTTGGTTTTGATAAAAATTCCATTCTTCTTTGCAAAAAATCGAATGAAATAGAATTTGTAGAAAAAACGCCAAATTCTCATTTTACAGCTAAATTTTATATTTTTGTTAGGTACTACAAACTTCAATTGCGTATCATTGAAAATATATTTAATCAATTGTGTTTACGACGCAATGCGTCGTTCACGACTAAGAAGTCGTGAACAAGTTGTGAATGAAATTAGAGAGGGAAATTTATTCAAACTTTAAATACCAAATCCAACTGGTCATGGTAATAAATCAGAATGGGAATTGTGATGATAATTTGTTAGTTATAAACAATAATCTATAAGCAATTAATTGTAATTCATTGATATGAATTCTTTAAGAGTATAAACTGATTCCATATTGGATACTGTGAAGAAATTTATTTCACTTCCTTAGCCAACTGTAAAAAGTGAAATATGTATAGTAGAAATATTTACTAAATAATGTTTCTTTGCTAACTTGAAAAATGTGAAAAGAATTTCGTCGCAGAGAATGATAAATGTTCTTTAATACAGACTAAATTAAGTGCCTCTTGAATTGTGCAGCAAAACTTCTTTTGTTGATCCATCTGACAACCTTTTTCAACAATCTCATTCCATTTCCTAGATTTTTCCGTCTTCTGCTCTTCTCCTGCTTAAAATTTGTGCATCAGCAATTCAGCATCAACTGGATATGTTCTACTGTCACCTTTATTTATAAGCCTTTATCATATGAAAGCATGAATTGCGAATAAATGATGACAATAAATTTCTAATAAATATATTTCATAAGGAACAAAAAAATTCCTTCCCTCAAGATATAAAATATTTTTGATAAAATTGCTTATAAAATTATACAAATCAAGCAATGCAAGAAAATAAAAGCATGGATCTCAAACATTCACACAGCGTTGGAGACGTTTATATTTCGAATAGCAAATCAACAGATCTCATTAAGCCTGCTAAACCTGGAGATAACCAAGAAATATCAGGTAGGATATTCAGGATGAGAAAGTTTTCTACATGAAATAAAGTTGAATTACTTTAAGAACAGAAAAAGTTCATCATAGCCTTGAATAGAAAAGATTGAAAAATATTGAACAAATAGTTATACAGTTGAACAAACTTTGAAACTTATCAAGTCAAAAACTTAATGAAATACTTTGAAAGATTTTCCACTCAGAGATGTAATAAGAAATTATTGTCACGTCTCATAAAAAATCTATAAGTGTTAAATATTTGTAGGACTTTTAGGGGAAATTAAAAAAGAAAAATTGCTAATAGAGTATTTACGACCTAACCAGAGCGAAAAAGATTGTGAAATATTTGGAAGGATTTATTCTTGTATTCTCGACGGAGATGTGCAAATTTCTTTTTCGAACTTTTCGTTATTCGATGGAAACCGTAAAATTACCTTCATATACATATATATATATAAATATTGTACAATATTGTATCACGTTCCTTTTTGTTCAAGGTGGATTCCAAGTTTATAAACAAAGATGGATTGTTTTAGCAATTTTTGTTCTTTATTCGGCCTCAAACTCAATGCAATGGATACAGTTTTCAATTATTGCAAATGTAATCGAGAAGTGAGTATTACAAAGCATAATTAAGTTTACTTCCTTGTTGGTAAAATTGAATATAAAAGCAATCAAATCGCAAGCTCTCCAAACATCAGTTAATTTATACTTGAATATCTAAATAAAAGTCTTAATCTCACATCTCTACAGAGATGCAATGTGATATATCCCTTTTCAATCTGCTCCCATGCGTCTCAATTATCTAAATAAATTCTTCATCATGAACCCAAGTAACACAACTGCTCCTTTTGTATGCCTATAGTTTGCCTTCAGCAGATTCCGTGAAGTCTTACATGTGGGGCCTAATATACGACCGCAGAGGCACCTTACAGAAAACTTGAAATGGGAAGTTTCCAATAAGGTGACTTTTAAGTTAACCTTAGTGGAATTATCGCTTTTGCCGCTCGCTAATATCTATTCTACACATTTTAAATATAAACTATCTCTTCTGTTTGTTCCCTATCTTCAAGATACTACGGAGTATCAACAACATGGATCGATTGGACATCAATGATTTACATGATTCTCTACATCCCTCTCGTATTTCCAGGAAGCTGGATATTAGATAAGCTTGTAAGTATTTTGTAAATATTTACTACTTTATTATAGATACTTTTATGACAGAAAAATAAATCAGGAAAAGGGAAAACAAAACGAAGCCAATTTATTGCTGGTTGAAGAAATATGAATAAAAAATATACAAAGCAAATGACGCCAATTACCAAACTTATAAAGATGAAGAAAAATAATTTTTCTTTTCTCATTCGTTGCTCGTATTGGAAAATTTTCGGAAAGATACGATTTTTCTTCTATATGTTTCTTTGAGTTTTTCTGTGCAACTTCATGTGGAATAAAAAACACCATTTAAGTCAAAAGTTCCCCTTATATCATACTTTCTTGAGTTTAAAACAAAATATAGCGGAAAACTAAATAAACTACTAAATTAATTTATATATAGAGAGTAGTAGAAGCGAAGTATTTTAGGTATGGAAGTAATTTTGTATTCTATCTTAATATTCATTGACTTATGAAATACAATTAATGACGCAGCAACAAAAAAAACGATACATGACATTGAGATCAATTGCAATATCTCCTAATATCATCCGCTTTAATTTCAATTCTTGCTGCATAACGTTACCCTTTGAAGCGAAAATATTGCCAAATTCTACAAAAATCTGCTATTCTATGTTCCTTCGTTCTTATCATTAAATGTCTTTATAACGCATTTCATTTATCTAATTTATTCTGTCTTGAAACATACTCCCTTTTTAAGCTCTTCCTTTTCTTACAATAACGACGCGTATCCGCTTTATTTGTTAAATAAAAGTTGTTTTTATTATGCGTCATTCAGAATTCCATTTGAATTAAATTGTATAAGAGAAGATAATTGTATAAGAGAAAAGTACGCTCACAATTGTGGATAAAGTTTTTTAACGTTTTTAAAATAATAGCGGCAACATCTTTAATTTTGTAAGATTTTTCAATAGAAAAGAAGAGAAGTAATAAGAAAATGCAAAAATAAATTAAATATCTTATTTTAGGACTAATACCGTGAATATAAAAAAAATCAGATAAATCTTTGAAGGATTTTTGAGTTATTAAAAATCAAAATCACTAAAGGAAGCTCGAAACTTCAATTTTGACTGCTTAATAAATTTTTGGCCTTGCGTCATCACACAATTCTGACGCTTCTCGTTTGCATGACATTAAGCTGTTTAAAAAAATTTACTTTTCAATTTCCTTATTTCGTTTAATTCAAACGACACATAACAAATTTCTATCACTTTTTATTCCACATTGCGCATAGATTTGCGAAATATTTATGGAATGATAAATTGGCAATTCACGACGAGTGTTTACGAAACGTTACGATCTGAAATGAAATAAAGCATTCTCTTATTTTCTATGAAATATCGCGGAAATAAGACAATTTTAAAATTGAAATTTATCATTTATAAAGCTGTTGAAATAAATTATCAATCGTGATGGAAGTCATAATAGTGTCGTTTCTGATTCTCAAGGAGTCGTTGATAATAAGTTAATTGTGAATATAATCGAAAGATCATAACTTGCAATCAGCATTTCTGATTTGTACTTTTGTTGTTGTAAGTTGAAAAGTTTTCTACCTAATTATTTTTGTTTCGTCTGAAAGATGTTCGGCACCTTAAATCTTTTACAAACATTCACATGATATTACATCATAAAAGGGCACATTAATTTGTTAATATTTTCATTCATTAAGAGATTTAACGAAAAATCAGTTAAACGATGAAAATTACCTAATTAGATATGAGTAGACCCTCAGTTAGAAGATTAATTTTATATATGTCAATACAGAATATTTGAAATATCAATTGAATTATTTCTTACAACCCTAAAATTATTCAATCATTCATGAAAACCCAGCGTAAATAAATTGACACCATGACACTTCTTACAATAAATTGATACTTATTGACACTCATTCTTATCTTTCATTGTTTTCTTTAGGGTTTAAGGATCGCAGCAATTTTTGGCTGTTTGGGTACATGCCTGGGAGCATGGGTGAAAGTTTTGGGAGTTCAACCAGATCTGTTTTATGTCGCTTTCATTGGTCAATCGATTGTGGCTGTGTCACAAGTGTTCATTCTGTCTCTCCCAGCAAAATTAGCAGCAGTCTGGTTTGGTCCTAATCAGGTTTCATCTGCTTGCAGTATTGGAGTTTTTGGGAATCAGGTATGTACTACTATAAGGAAGGTTTTTCTACAAATTCATGGCTTAACGACTTACACTGTATAGGTTACATAGTAGGTAATTATACAGTAAATTACTCCAATTTTGTTAAAGTTAAATTTAATGGTATGTGATCAAAGTTCAGCATTATCGAATAATTCAGAAAAAAATTTCATCAAATTTTCAATTTGCTGTCGGTAGCTAATCATTTCATGGTGTAGGTAGGGTCAAGACATTGCTTTACATTATTTTGAACTTTAAACAAATCTTTAGTCGAATCGGAACGGAATTTTCTTCAAGTAATTTATTCAGAAGTTTACAGCTTTCATCAAGAGCTTTTTGATTTCAGTCTTACATTTGTAATAATAGAATTTCAACATGATCCTGTTAGTCATTTGTTGTGATTAATAGGAAAAAACAAACAAATTATTATAAATGAGCTCGTTACACATTTCCGCCATTGTTACAGATTCTATTGATACACGAATTTTGAGAACAGTTAAGTACGTGATCAGAATATCTTTTCTTAATCATTTTTCCGCTAGAATGAGAGCGTGAAGGAGCTTTGTTGTATCATATCAAAAGCTACTAAATAAATATGCCTTCAGACATCATAACCAACGTGATTCGAATCCCTTCAAATTAACTGGGTTGTGGCTCAAGATATGTTTCATTCAATAATGTTATCTGAACTTTCTATTCAGCTGCTAAGCTTTTTGAACCAATCTTATAGATCATATAATACAAATCACTTTTTCGGGTATAGACTCCTTGCTATTGCCATAACCTTTGGGATAAATTTCATTTAAGATATATTGCAAGATGCGCAAAACCTAAGAATATAATATGTTTATCAAATAAATAGACAATCAGCAAAATAATGGGTAAGCAAATGTCTCACCACAATAATCCTATCTAGTAAAGGAGAATTTTATTCAATAATTCCATCACTCGACCGCACTAAAGTGAGATATTAAATTAAAATGGGAAGGAGCTTCTTAAGATATTACGTCACATAGATTTTTTCAACAGATTAAATATGATCATTTCAGCCACAGCATTTTCCATTTCACTACAAAATTTATTTTACTTGAATGATTTTTCTATTTTCGTCCACTCATGCGATGTTTCATTTTGTTGCTGCATCGGATGGTGTATAAATTGAAGTAATGACTGTTCAGTTTTATTTTTCTACAACAGCATAAAAACCATCAAAAAAGTAGTAGTTAAAGCTGAAAATTTCATTCTATTATATAAAGAACCAGTAACTTTCAGATTTGCAAACTCAAAAATTTTAACTTCAAACCAAACCAGAATTCAGAAAAGGTTTTAAAACTTAAGTGAAAAACAAATAGAATTTTCACAGTCGAATTTATTGCAAGTGTTGACGAACTTGAGGGAAATTCAAAGATAACATTTAAATGAACTTCGTAGATTGATAACAAATGAATTCATTTCGTCTACAAAAGACCAACTATTCGTAGATAAGAGCTCATACCAATACGATACTTTTTTAAACTCTTCACTGCTATTTATTTTAAAAGCAATTTATTTAATTGAATTCATCTCTTTACATACCAAGATATGTATACATGTAAAGAAATGGAGAAAAAGCTAGATATAAAGTTTTAATATTTTACAGCTGGGTATTGCTGTAGGTTTTCTTATTCCACCAATGCTGGTTAAAAATCATGACGATCTAAACTTAATTGGACGTGATCTACTGTTCATGTTTTATTGCGTCGCAGGATTTACAACTATTCTTGCTCTGATGATAGTTTGCTGTAAGAAATATCGCAAACTTATTAATATTAAAGGAAAAAAGTTGATTTTCGTTAACCCATTTATAGTTTTTAAACGGGCTCCACCAACACCACCAAGTGCTAGTGCAGCAATCGCTGAGCAACCTAAACCCAATCAGTCTTCTCCATTTCTTCATTCTGTCAAGAATCTTATTCTCAACATCAACTACACAATGCTTTTGGTTTCGTATGGTATGAACGGTGAGTATTTCAAATAAAATAAAATGTTTTTATTATCTCTCAAAAATTTTTAACATCATTGCTACATAATCAAAGGAACTATCACTAAAATATATTCTTTTGACTCCTTATAAATAATTGCATATTTATTAACTAAAATATAAAGCATTGATCTTTTTTTATTTTACTTCAATCAATACAAAGTAACTCAAACATGTTCTTGTTTTCATAGTTGGAGTATTTTACGCAATTTCAACATTGCTAAATCAAATCGTTTTGTTTCACTATCCCGGGGCCGAAGAGGATGCGGGACAAATTGGTTTGTGCATTGTTGTTGCTGGTATGATGGGAAGCGTTTGCTGTGGCGTTATTTTGGATAAAACTCATCGATTCAAGTGAGAGTTAATAATTGATCAAAATGTCAATTTCAAATACTTTTATTGTATCTTGCACAGGGAAACAACTCTTGGTGTTTACATATGTACAATGATTGGAATGGTGATTTATACATTCACCCTTAACACTGGATATATTTCAATCGTCTATTTAACATCAGCACTTCTTGGCTTCTTCATGACAGGATATCTTCCAGTAGGATTTGAATTTGCTGCTGAACTTACTTATCCTGAACCTGAAGGTACCTCATCCGGTTTATTGAACGCTGGCGCCCAAGTTTTTGGAATCACATTTACTATCCTTTATTCTGAGATTTTAAAAGGTTTTGGTGACATTACCGCAAATCTAGTCATGGTTGCTTGTCTCATTGTTGGTTCTATTGTTACGAGCCTGATAAAATCAGATTTACGCCGCCAGAACGCTCATGCATCATCCTCACCATCAGCGTAAATTATTTCTATTCAAAATCTAAACTCAAAAAAACAATTTTAAAATCAAATATTCCCTCAAAGAAAATGAAGGGATGTGAGATTATGTAATTAAGTTTTCATTAATTATCTATTTTTGTGTTAAATTTTATGACTGTCGTTATCTTTCATAAGCAGTACAAAAGCGTAATGATCAGAACATTTTCATTTAATGTTATTTCCTCTTGCAGACACCATATTATGAAAACTCATAAGTAATCGTGTTCCTTAAATTTTGATTTCTTTCTAGTTTCTTTGTTTCTATTTCTTTCATTTGTTCATCCAATAACCAAACATAAAAAAGTATATTTCTAGTCGAATGCAGATGTGTTCATTAATACAATGAAGGTTGCGATACTATTCTTTCCCATGACTCAATTCTCAATTACCTTGATAAGATATGCGAGGGATAAAATATCAAAAATACTGTCAAAAAATAAAAATACGAAAGCTTTGTTTTCGTATTGAAAAGTTTTATCGACTAAGAAGCTTTCGAAGCACTTTTATAAAATGGGTTTGTTATGTTTTAAAAATTTAAACGGACGTGATTATTACCATTCCTTTCTTATTTTCTTTCTCCCCCTCTTACTTAAAAAAGAACTTAAAACCAGCAGACAAAAGCGCTAGGCAAATTTTTTGTGATTCATTATAATTCATTTTAAAGAAAAAAGGATTCAAACATTTGTGGGATATAGTTTAGATACTTTTAAAATTATAAGAATGTTGTTGAAAAATTTAACTTTACAAAAGAAGAGATTTAAAATTTATGAAAACAACTCTACTTAGGGTTTGTATATTTATTTATGAGGAAAGTAAAATCATGAAGTTAAAGCTTTATAGAAAAACATATTATATACTAATTCTTCCCTCCTTGAATTCCCTTTATGAGAATATTACAATGAATACTTGTAGACAATATACGCGAGATTAATCTAGAATTAATTAGATTTTTAAGCTAGATGAAAGTTCTCTTCCGTAGATATTATGACAATAACGAATTCATTTTTCATTACAATCTTACATAGGTATATGTGATTAATCACTGAAAATCCTAAGGATTTTCAAACTCACATAATGTCTTTCTAAATCAAAGTTAAGCTATTTAATTGTTGATGAATTCAGCTCGATTAAATTGATGATTAAGAATATATTTTCAAGAATAAATCGATATTAAAATTATCCTATATGTTTACATCTAATTTTGAAGGGGTTGTGAGATAAAAATAGAAATATTATGTCTATTAGAATTTAATGAACTGTGAACATGAATAAATATACTTTATGTGTAGCTATTCCACTTGAATGGAATATCACTTAGAGCATCAATTAATGACAATATAATGTAGGTAATTTATTAGTGAATACTATTTATTATAAATTTTCGTTTTTGGGCACATATGAGCACTTGTTAATTTGATTGCTTGTAACCGTTGCTAATTTCATATGTATTTTTAAAATGTTGTCAATGATTAAATGATTTTAACATAGATTATTTAAATAGCGTGCATGAAAACAGAACAATTAGGTAAAAAAAAGAGTTAACAATCGTTTCAAATAAAAACAATCCAAATGTTCACACCAGGATAGAAATTTAAATCAGAAATTAAAAATTTTATAAAAATATTTTTAACGCATAACTTTTTGGAATTAGAGGTGGCAAGACAATACAGAATGATTAAGATAATTGTTAAATAAATAAAAAATTTAATTTTGATCACCTTGGAAGATGATTTATTGTTTTAACCTGGATTTTAACAGATATGAAAACATTTTTAAAAAGAAGAATTATTTTATACCAAAACAGAATGAATCTTTAGATAAATTGGAGATGGGGAAGCTCCACATGGGGAGCTTCAAATTATGCTAACGCATAATTTTAAGTTACTCCGGCCGGTGTGGAGTTTCCGACTGCCCATGGACCTTCCGACTATCCATGGACCTTCCGACTGTCCATGGACCTTCCGACTGTCCATGGACCTTCCGACTGTCCATGGACCTTCCGACTGTCCATGGACCTTCCGACTGTCCATGGACCTTACGACTGTCCATGGACCTTCCGACTGTCNTAATAAATAAAAATTTTAATTTTGATTACCTTGGAAGATGATTTATTGTTTCAACCTGGATTGAACAGATATGAAAACATTTTTAAAAAGAAGATTGATTTTATACCAAAACAGAATGAATCTTTAGATAAAAATATCTATCTAGATCAATTTAAGAAATTGTAAAAATGGACATAAAAATTATTAATGAGATGTAACATTGAAAGTTGTTAAAATAAATATGGGTGAATAGTAAAGTTAAAAAAGACTTATGAAAGAACTTTTTTATGTAAATAAAAGCACGGAAACAAAACTAAGGCTACCTAATACCAAAAATCTAACACCCGTTTTTGATGTCATTTCTGTTAAAAACTTATTCACCACACAATTTTGCTTCTCTTGTGAACTCACCACATTTTTGTTTATTTTGCTTTTTCTTTGTTTTTAAATATTTAAAAATATTTTGTGTTGCTACAGTATTCAGGAATTGCGTTCTGAAATTTAAAAGTAATCAAAAATGGAAATCGAGCCTATAAATAGTGAGGAATGGTATTAACGGAGTTTTGTATTATATAGACCTAAGTTTATCTATTATAAATTTAATTTTCAGGGAACTTGTTGGTAGACAAACTTTAATGAAATATTTCAATAGAGGTGGATTGTCCAATGGTGATACGTCACAGCTTTTGGAAGGAGCTAATTTCATTAACACCATTGGTTATTCTCTTTCTCTCGTTCCTAATGTTGATTTGAAAAATTGGACTGCTGATCATTTTCGTCTTGCTCGAGATGGTTGTTTATATTTTTATGAAGGAAAGAATCTTGAACCAATCGAACATATCGTGGCTAAGCTACAACAGGAAGCTAGCGGTAGTCGCGAAGTTTTTGTTACAATCCTTCCTGTGTCTTTTTTCTATTCTGATTCTTTATTCACTCTGCCACTTTTTCGATTTAAACCATCTCACGATGAAAAGGAAGAGAAATTTATTGATCATACTGGTCGAGTTTATCAAAACATTGAAGACTGGAAAATGAATAACACTCTTCCTGCTACAAAAATCCTCTATCCTAGAGATGGCCATTTAAAATTGAAACCAAATGAAAAAAATAAACTTGACGTTGCTTTTGAAGATTCAGCAGAATGCAATAGACCAGTAAAGACCTTAATGGCTTGTGATATTGCAAGCGGTGCTTTAGGATTAGCAGCTGGAATTGGAGTGACACTTGCTACGGGTACATATAAAGTTATATTATTGTTGTGTTTATGAATTCATTTCTCTTGATAAATAACATAAAGGTGGAACTGCTTTATTAATGATGGGTGGAATGGCTTTAAGTGCTAGTTATGGAGTTGGAAGAGCTGGTTTCAGACTTCGTGATCGTGCAAGTCACAGTGAATCAATTAATCCTTTTAAAAATCGTGAAGCATTCTGGGTATGGCTTGGGTTGGGATCAGAAATCAGCACTTTTGGTACAATTGGGCTAGCCAGCACAAAAATTTTGAGTTCAATTACACAAAGTGCAGCGATTGTTGAGATAACAAAGAGGTTCGCGACAGCTAGCCGTGTTATGAGTGTTTTTAGTGGAGCAGCACGACCTGTCACAGACAGTGCAAAAGCTCTTCTTACAGGATACGAAATTTTTACTAAATTTCGACATAAGTCAACAAACGCCGTTTTAAAGCTTCCTAAATCTGCGCTAATGCAATTGAGTGAATCAATTGATGAATTTAATGAAACTAATATGTTGATGATGTCAATCACTGAGGGATTTTGGTCAAAGTCAAAGATAATGTATGTGTCGCCAGAAGAATTTCAAACCATGGTTCAAGCTACTATCATAAACCATATGGGAGATAATTGCAAAAATCGTAAGCTCTTCGATGAACTTGTTGCAATGCTTCAGAATGATGAAGCTTTGATTAAAACATATAAGAATTTAAATGAAAACATTGATCTCAATGAAATGATTCAAGTGATTTATGATGTTTTCAAAGCAAACGATGATAAATTGAATATCAAACTTCTTGGAGATACTTGTCATATATCATTGGATAATTTTTTATTACATATTAAATCATTGGTTAACATGACACAAGAAAAAATATTTAAAATCATTGAATTCCTCAAAAAATTTGACCATGATCAAAAAGCTCGTTTTTTGACAATTCAAGATTATATTGGATCGAACGATGACTTCCTAAGTATGCTTGCACATGACAATGCTAATGAATTAATAGAAATTTGGTATGATGTTTTTGTAATTTGTTTTGATGAACATCTTACAACAATTCCTAAAGATAATGTAATTTCATTAAAAAATCTGGAGATATCTATTGACATCTTGAAATGCTTTAACAAGGAAGAGAGATTAAATCTTATTTTCACAATTAAAAACATGAGTGAAGCACAAAACCAAAACTTCAAAGTTCTTGTTGAAACAGACGAAAACAATGCCTTAAAATATTACAAACTATTGTTAGAAGATAATGATTTTCTCAGAAAGTAAGCTTATTAAAATATAACATGTCAGTTAATATTTAAATAAAGACGTCCACACTCTAGAGTCAATTTTTTTTTCAATATCAACAATTCTTTTATTGAATTCGTGATTAAAATACCATATCTTATAATTGTGATGTTAAATAATAAAAATGTAGGCCTTGAATAAAATTATAACTTATTACACCCTTTTAATAAAAATAGGTACAGATATTTATTTACAGAGAAATCTCGTTAAATTGATTGCTTCATGGACGGGTCTTTTTAACTGATGTGTTAATATTCATCATATATTCAGTTCATATTTAATTCTGCACCTATTTTTTTAAAAGAATAATTGTACTCATGAAATTATGGAAATTTTAATTTAATGTAAATATTTAATATTATATGTCAAAAACATAATCGAACTTCTTAGAATAAGAAATTTTATTATTAAACCGTCTATTATCGTTAGAAAGATCTTCTTAAGTACCCCTGCTATATTGGTATGCCCCTTTTAGAGGATCCGTCTCATTGACATGAAATTTATATTTACCAAGATATTTACAATGAAATCTATCAGTTCGACAGTTATCATCCAAAACATAAACATCTAATCATTTGTGTAATTTCCACAAACCTAATTATTATAAATTTACTGTCAGTTATAGTAAAAAAAATCAATTTTTAAAAGAAACAAAATATAATTGAAAACGTAAAATATGAATGAAGATAATGGAAAATCAACTTGTAATAACTTAGTCTGTGATGACTTGAGTTTAAAAAATTTTAAGCTCGATCGAATCATGTTTAATGATGAAGAGAAAAGAACCATAGGACTGTTGGGCAAGTTTCCAACAAGAAGCGAAATTGATCAAGCACTTATCATAATTGAGAAAGTTGAATTTACAAAAGAAACATTCACAACAGAAGATAAAAACAGCAATTTTCTGATGCATACTGATTTAGTAGAAACAGTTCTATCAAATGATATCTACGCAAACTTTATTGGCGCAACAAATCCAAGATTCAGTTGTAAGTATCTAAAAACATCCAAATAATGCAAGAGTAAATGTTCTACTTTTCTAAATTTCATCCTTATAGCGTTGAAAATTTCGAGAATCTACCCGGCAACTGAAAAGCATATCATCAAATATACGGAACAAATGCTTTTTTTAATAGAGGAAACTCCTGTTGATTATATAACTATTACTTTGCCTTACTTGAAGTATGAACAGTTCACACTTGATTGGGTATACAACATAATAGAGCACAAGCAGGAAACAGAAAGAATTCTGTATGAGGATTTAGATCCCAAAAACGGATTCATTCTTCTTCC
Source organism: Clunio marinus (assembly GCA_900005825.1). NCBI lineage: Eukaryota > Metazoa > Arthropoda > Insecta > Diptera > Chironomidae > Clunio > Clunio marinus. Next base: position 164,615 of record CVRI01000035.1, on the reverse strand, counting down.
CGACTATAAGTGGAATGGTCAGATTGAAACTTTATATTTGTTAGCAATTGTGATGAGAAAAGACATCAAATCTATTCGTGATCTCGACTCCAATCATTTGCCTCTTCTTGAAAATATTCGTTCAAAAAGCCTTGAAATTATTGAGAAAAAGTACGATATAAATTCAAATCAAATTCGTGCATATTTTCACTATCAACCATCGTTTTATCATCTTCATGTTCATTTTACAATCCTCAAATACAAAGCACCTGGAATAAACTGCGAGAAAAGTCATCTGCTTAACAATGTGATTGATAACATTAAAATGATTCCCGATTATTATCAAAGGGCAATATTGACATTTAGCGTGCGTGAAATGGATAAACTTCGCCATGCATTTAAAGCATCAAGAAAGGCAGCTAATAAAACTGAAACTCCATCAACTGCAATTGATGATGTGAAAGAAGTCAAAATTGAAGATGAAAATGATATAAAACCCGAAGACAAGAAATTATAAACATTCAAAAACTTGCAATTTGACTACGATGAAAATGAAGATGTTGCAGCAATAAAAACATTAATTTGTAAAGAATCTGCAAGTAAAAGTCTGATGATGAAGCTGTGGAGAGCAAGTCTGAAAACGGACACAGTCGCAAAAGTTAAAGGGGACGATTCAGTAAGAGAAACGATGCTGAGTCTTCAGCTGGTGAAGATTCGATCGGAAAATCTAAGAAAGTGGATAATAAAAGAAGTAAAACAAACAAAGATCAGGTTTGTTAAGGTACATTGACGCATCTTTAGTCATTGATACAACAGAGATTGAAGCACCAGTTAGACAATCACGACGAATTGTACAACAAAAGATTATCAAAGAAACTGAACGTCGGCAAATGGAAGAGAAAATGCTTAAACAAATAAAATTGGATGCTGAGAAGAAGAAAAAGAACGGAAATGATGTAACGAAGGAAGAATATTGTGATAAAGACGATGAGAAGAAAGAAAGCAGCAACGACGATGAATCATTCAAAGGTGCTCGACGTAAGAAGAAATCAAAGATTGAACCAGCTGATAAACAATGGCAAACGCCGTCGTCACACTCCGAACGCAGTGAAAGTGAAGATTGTGTGAAACATATTCCATCTGATCCCGGAAGTCCACTCTTTAAATCTGATCATGAATTCTCATCTGATGTTGATGATACGACACAAACACCACAACCAGTAAAACGTGCTCGCACAACAAAGAAACTCGAAGCTGTTTCGTCATCAGATGAAGATGAAGACATAAATCCGAGCCAGTTGTAACTTCAATTAAGAGGAATAAAAGCGATTTAAATCTTCTTTTACCACAATCAGCATCTCCTTCCCATTTGTCAGCGGTAGAGCATGCAAATATCAAGTGGATATGTTCCTGTTGAATTGTATGATGAATATTATGAAGTTGGCAAGATACTTTCATCGAGTGGATTGATTGAGATACTCTTTAGGAAATTTCGTGTTGTAATTTATTTTATTTTATTAGGAATTTTTTTATTTTTTTTTCACAGGGGAGAAGGCAACGAGGAGCAACCATGTAGTTGGTTTCGAAACACCGCAGTGGACACCCACGGGAATGGTTGAGGCAAACATCATTTATTGCNAACATTAAAATGATTCCCGATTATTATCAAAAGGCAACATTGACATTTAGCGTGCGTGAAATGGATAAACTTCGCCATGCATTTGAAGCTCAGAAGAAAGTGAGCAGCATATAAATACAATATCTATGTTTAATTTTTTTTTCTTTTATTTTTTATAATTCAATGTTACATTAAAATATGGACAATATTAAACTTCTTTATTTCAAAATTGATGATAATTAATTTACAATTGCCTGTGTAATTTTTGAAAAATCTTATCTAATTATGCAAATCAAATTTTTCCATTTCTTTTTCTTCCGATTAAAAAATAACATTAAAAAAACTCCAAACTCAACTAGAAAGAAAGTTACATTTATAAAATATAAATCATAATAGGAACTAAAATTTATTTCTTCACTTTCTTCAAAAGTTGTTCTTGACAATTAGAACTACAGAGAAAATTGGCTTTGATGAGAAATATCATAAATGTCTTAAATGGACGAAAAACTCTGTTCTTTCTCTCATCTACACACTATTTTGAAATATTCTAACTGAGAAGTAAAAAAATATACAAATCTATGAAGTCTGTATATAACTATTTAGATTTTTCTGCATTTCCTCAAATTTAATTATTGTGGTCCATTAATTAATATGATGCTTTGTGAAACTTTCTTTCCAGTTTTTTTCATTTGAAGAATGCTACGGTTAAAAATAAGTAGTTTTGTTTAATAAAAAAATAAAAGTCTTTGTTGGGCAGACGAAGAAAGCATCCTCCATGTCTTCTTAATGCTCAGATATTGTAGCAGCGCGCGAATGCAAATTAAAATACCAAACGTCATAATAAGAAACCACAGCCAGTCATTGCTGGTGTGCGCAAAATCTGTTGAATGTTTGACAATTAATGTCCATTTTGCAAGCGACAGTCCAAAACCAGATAGTGCTCCATATCGGCCAGCGATTGTGTGACAAAAGCAGGTTAACATCAAGAAGCCAACCCAGTTAAAAATGAAACTCACAAAGAAAGCTGTTACGAATACAATGTCTGTCCCCAAAAGCCCATTGTCACTACTGATCTCTCCGTCTCCTGATTCAATCGCAATAAATGCCATATCATTTTGCTGGATTGGTAAAGGTGCTCGCATTGAATGATGGATTGGAGGTGGGGGCGGAGGATTTAGCATTTGAGGGATTGGCAATTCGTCATTCAGAATTTTCTCCATTTGAACTTCTTCATATGTTGGTAGTTTTCCATGAGGATTTGCGTCACTTTCAATTATTGGGGGCAATTGAACTGTTTGCGGATGATTGTCGACGCGACTGTAAGCCGGTGGGGCTGATAAATCAAGTTTTGGAGGCTTCAAATCTTGATTGATGGGCATTTTGCCTTTTTTTTTGTATTTTATGCACACTAAAAAATTATTTCTTCTATTATTATCATTAAAAAAGAGATTTTACGTATGCTCTAAATTATAGATTAATTTTACTCAAACTTTTGTTAAAGATAAGGAATTTGACGAACTTCATTTTTCTTTATTTTTGCATTTTCTTAATCACTGGAGTGAATTGAAGCGCTTCAATATTTTTTTATTAGTTTTTTTTTTCGCAATGCTTAATTTAATTTACACAAACTTACCTTTATTTTAATAGTCCTAAAATTTTACCATTCCAAGATACTTATTGTTAAACGATTTTTTTTCATTAGATAGTCTTCGATTTTTTTCGATTTTTCAGAGTGCGTTTAGTTGGTTTGAAATGACTTTTTAAGGTTTTAGTGTCACTGGTGAAACAGTTTGGAAATCTCAGAGATTCAGACATATCCGCAAAGGTTAAACAACCACAGCAATTTTTTTCCTTTTTAACTCCTCAATAATTACTTTTCACAAAGGATTTCTTCTACAAAAATATTCATGTCTGTCGCCCCTATCGATTGTCTCAAGAAATATTTTCTACACATTGAGCCATTCACGAGCTATTCATGAAAACATAAACTTAACTTTTGATATTTGTTAACAAAAAAAATGTCTGCAGAATGTTGCATGCTACATAATAAGAATAAATAAATTTTTTTATCAGTTCTGGTTTTTTCAAAATTTATTTCAATATTTTTCTTTTTTATGTTTCGAATACATAGATGTACTTGTAAGATGGAATTGTCGTACAGGATTATATCGCAATCATTTTACTTCTTTTCTTTCTCTTTGCCTTTTCCTTCATCTCCCTTGCCACCACGAATACGACCGGTACGACGAGCAGCAATGAGACCGACTTTACGACCAGCGGGAGTTCCACGCATGACTGTAGAAGCCTTACCAATATGCTGATGGTTACCACCACCATGGGGATGTTCAACTGGATTCATAGCCACACCACGAACCTTTGGCCATGAATTACGTTTCACCTTGTATTTGTGATAAGCACGTCCTGCCTTCAGGATAGGCTTGTCAATTCGTCCACCTCCAGCAACAATTCCAACCATGGCGCGATTCGATGAAGAAAGAACTTTTTTTGCACCTGATGGAAGCTTAACACGAGTACGCTTGGTATCTGGATTGTGAGCAATAACTGCAGCATAGTTGCCAGAGGTACGTGCAATCTTTCCACGATCTCCGGTTTTTTCTTCAACGTTACAAACGATTGTTCCTTCAGGCATAAGTCCTAAAGGTAACACATTGCCAACTGTAAGTTGAGCTTTCTTTCCACAGTATACAAATTGACCAGTATACATTCCTTCAACAGCAATGAATAACTCCTTGCGGACTTTGTAGCGATAAGGATCGCGGAAATGAACGACAGCTAAAGGTGCACCACGACCGGGATCGTGGATTATTTCCTGCAAATAAAATATATTAGAAATGGATATACTTAAATGTTTTTCTAATTTTTCATTTATTGGAAAGAATATATGGAGGTAAAATGTCTTTGTATCAACACTCACCGAAGGCCTAATTTACCTTTTGCTTTTACCCAAATTGCATTCTCATATCAATTAAATATAACATTGATAAGAGCCAAGGAAATCAGGGTTATGAATTAATAAATATCTTCACTTACTTTAATAACACCCTTCAAATATCCTGAACGTTCTGCATAATCCAATGGACGAAGTTTAGGTGCTCCCTTGCGTTTCTTGGTGTGTGATCTAAAGATAGATCCAGCACCCTTACGTTGTGCTCTGATAACACGTCCCATATCGAAATCTAAAAGAAAAATATTGCTAGTAAGACAAAATAATAAAGACTATTTCCAACTTTAAAAAGTGTAACTGCAAAGGATAACATTGAGTTAACCTTAAAATATTGTAATTTTAAATATAAATAAATGAATGACACTTTGCACATACTATTTATAAAAGACTATGAACAAATAAATATAAAAATTTAATGTATTTAAGAGATTTCCAAAAATGTTCAAGATGTATATTTTATATCGATATTTTAATGTCGAATCAGTGATAAACATTTTGCAATTCAATATGAAAAAAATAAAAAAATTCAAATTATTAGAAAATCCAACAATTTCCAAAAGAAATTGAGCTGTTGTTCAAACAAAGCACTTTCTAAATTTAATTCTTTTATATTTTCACATTTCACATCAAGGAATTACTCAATTTATTTAATAAAAATATTTCTCACATTGTTATATCGACGAGTTGCACAGAAAAAGAACGAAAGCAGGCTTACCTTGTGCAAACTTCGATTGAAAAGTAAGTTTTTGAATTTTAAATGCTCGTTATTTGTTAGTTCAATTTCAACTATTTCTTTTCAAAAATATCTATCCACCGAGTCAATTGTATTATGGATTTACAAGTACTGCAAACGCTTTTCCAATATAATTCCTTTATTAAACGCTTATTAAATAGAATATTTATGAAAAATACTGAACACATATTGCACTTTTTTAATTTTAAAGTTTGAATGCGTGTTTCTGCGAAATTACAATTTGGAATAGATTGTGGTTTTTTGCAATTGATCTCAAATTTATCGTAGAATGAAAAGCCATTCAAAAGTTATAAAAGGGTCATCAATGTTGCATCCGCAAGATATACTTTTGGATTTACATCGTCAGCAAATGTTAATAAACCTATATTTTTTTAAGAGATTAAATTGTTATATAAAAAAATGGATTTAATGTTAATTGATGGATTAAAACATGGATTCAATTTGATTATTTTCATGACATCAATCTAAAGGGCAATTATGCATACTATTATTAAATAATAATTAAAAAATTCGAGACATACACGAATATGTTTAAAGTAGAAAAAAACTTTGTTTTATCATATATCAAGTTTTTTTAAAGATTTTAAGATATTTATCATGTAAAGAAAAATAAACAACTTTCGATTTGTCTTTTTTTTTATTTCAGCTATAAGTTTCAATAAAATGCCTTCAAAATTTAAAGATTCACACTTTTAAAGAGACAAATTAGTTTGCTTTCCTTGGGTCCATAAATGTAATGATATTTTAATCGGTGTTTCAGAAAAGTTTGATATTAAACAATAAAACATTTGTGGCTCATACATTTATATTTTCATTTATTGGTAATCAATTTTCTCCGAATTCTGGCGGTGCTGACCGACGATTATTCACGCTCATGTTACCAACACGAGCAATTGAATCTTCACCTTGATAATTCAAAGGTGCTGAATAGCGGTTGTGATTGTTTATTTCATTTGGTGATGTATCTTGTTTGGATCTATTGTCCATAATTGCATAATTTCCTCCCTCACTACTGGAATATGAATGTGTTGGAGATTGTAAAGATCCAGTCTTAAAAGTTCTCCCATTTGGATTTACATAATATCCTTTTGATAATGTATTCTAAGCAGAAAATAGAATATAAATATATTTCTCAGGTAAAAAAATGATAAAGAAAAAGTGCTGAAAGAATTACTTACATTACCATGTCGGTCGTAAGACGAAACTATTCCAGTGCCTGCTCGGATTCCTTGAGTAAGATTTTTTCTGCAAGAGAAGCAAACATTGTGTAAGTATTAAGGTAATTCCAATTAATCAATTATACTTCTACTACCTAGATGGAAATATAAGACTTTCAAATTCAGTGATTAAATGTCTACGAACGATATTTTTAGATGATGTTATGCCTAAAGCTGATGCCATAGTTTCACCCGAAAAAGAGGATTCCAACACAACCAAACCTCCATGAACGCCACTGTCTAAAAATAAATATGTTGATAATCGTAGAATTTAGGAAAATGTGTATAATTTACTCCTTAAATTATCAGCAAACTCTCCTAAATCAATGGAACGAATCCATCTCACAAAACGTTGATTTGTCCACACAATAGGATCAATATTTTCACTCTCAGATTGCAATCGTCGCATTGCTAATGCTTGTCGATCATATTTCATTAGTCGCAATAAATGTATGCCATGCACAATACTAGCTTGATGAAATTTTCTAGTGACACCCAAATACTTCTCTAATTCCTTCTTTGAGAGAGTATCCAACATTCGAGCATCTACGAGCGAGTGCATGAAAGATTCAGAATATTGTGAGAGTCCTATCTCATGCAACCATTCAAGTGCACACCATCTGAAAATGTTTCGAAATTATATTTATTATATATATAATTTTCAATCATTCTTACGTGTGTCCCAATTGACCTATCATTGGATAACGAATGAGATCGGGACGTCGTTGTTCTTCAATGGCCAGCCGTAATTTCTTTCGATGCATTGGATGTGTTGCTCCCAAACCGCTCTCTAATTCAGCATCAGTGAGTTCAAGTAATACTTTTCCACTTTTAACGTTCTCCGAACAAAAGCGTATGCAATCTTTTGGCATTCCCAGACCTATTTCAAGCCATGCTGCAATTTGTGGTGACCGCCACAATTCAATTGGCATAGTTGACGCTTCTCGCAAAAGTTTTATCTTTTCTGAATAGTTTTCTTCTGACATTGGATTCCATTGGAATTCATCACATGATTGTACTGTTGCTTTGTTACGGTTCTTCGATCGGGCGAAAACTCTTGATATACTTCCCCATGCTCCACCGCGACCTGATCTTCCAACAAGCGAATTAAAAGGCTTACTTTTGATTCTACGAACCATTGATGTTGAGCCTGTCTCAAGATCCATCGGTAAATCAAGCTGATGGGCAGATCGATTGTAGCTAAAAGTTTTGAGTGTTAAATCTAATATATGCATATGATTGTTAATTAAATTAACCCACTTTATATGATGATGATCATTGCGATCTAGTGCAAGTGTGTTCATGGGTGATACACTGGGACTATAGTCTTTACTATCTGTTAAAGAAAAAAATTAATATAAAGGAAAATAGAAATTATAAATATTTTAGTGGCATTACATTGGGCCATGTTATGATGACTTGATATTAATGATATACTATCAGAATCAATCGTAAGTCCCTCATTTTCGCAAGCACCATCGCTAAGATTTAAATCTCCTGAAGCACTTTCACGGTCACTTGTTCTAACACCTGAATCAGCACTACAAGAGCCTCTTTCATGTCCATATAATCCAGTTGGATTTTCACTCTCCTCGCAACCATGATTCATCATTCCGTGTGCCACTGATGGTGAAATTATAGGCGCCATTGATACGAGACTTTCTTGATCTGATATGCATCCTGACAACTGATGTCGTACTTCTAAAAGTTGCTGCTCCATTCGTTTCAATTGAATGTCTTTAACATTAAGTTGTGCTGCAAGAGCGAGAGACCGTTCTGCTTCATCGTGTGCATGTTTAATTAAATCCCAACGCTCGCTATCCGAGGATGTTTTGACGATATTATTACTCTCGGAATCGCGTATTCGCTGATCAAATTTCCTGATAAAATTACGTAACTCTTGTTCCTTCTCTTGTAAGGAAGAACAGAGATGTTTGACCTGTTGAAGTAAATCATTCTTGTCCGAACGCAATTTTTTTCTTTCGATTTTAAGACTTTGGATTAGTTCCTTAGAAATTCGAAGTTCATTCTCAAGCCGCTCGATTTTGGTGTTTTCATTTTCATTTGTTAATTCAACATGCTCACTTTCTGCAGGGGTCAAATCGTTGGGTGATTTTTCTTTTTCCTTCTTCGAGAAAGTCTCGTCGTGTGGCGTTTTATTACCTAAAAACAACAAAAACAAGTTTTCCATTTTAGCATTTGCGCATATTTCTTCTGTGAATTTTCGACATGATAACCAAAGCAAACTAAATTTTCATTTACATGAAGTTTTTTCTGTGGTCTCCAAGGCGGACTCAGCGGTGATTGATGTTTCATCATTTTTATCATTAGTTTTATTTGACGTAGGAGAATCCTTTGAGTTTTTACTATCAGAACATACTTCCAATCCACCTAAAGGTGACGTTGCTTCAGGTGAGATGACAGTTTTCTTTAAAATAATGATATTAATACATTTCATTGAATATTTTAAAACTTTATTATATTTTACCTCTGATGATACAGAACTAGTTATGGAAGCCATAATTCTTAGCGGATTTCGCGGGGGTGGTTCAGGTGGATCCGATTTTTCCGATTTCATTCGAGTATTTTCACTAATTTTTTCGATTCACAAAAATAAATTTTCTCTATACGTTTAAAAATGGTCTTAAAATAATAGTAAAACACCAGACATAAATCTATCTATTAGTTTGACTTAAAATTGAGCTTAGTTTCTAAGCCTGAAGAAAATTTTCTCGTTTTTTTGCACAGTTCCCAGAATCAAAATTTTTTTTTTATTTCAAAAGTAAGATATTTGAATTTTCAATGTTTCTCATGTTTTTCAAACTTTTTATTAGAATAAAAATCGTTTATTCACTGTCAATTCACAAATTTGAACAAAATGAAGCTGATTTTTTTAATTTCAATGCGAAAAGCTCCAACCAGGGCCTTTGAAAACTACCCTAATTTCTTATGAATGATCCAACTGTATTCATCGCTTCAACTTCGAAATTGAGTTTGCGAAGGAGAAACGGTGACGTCGAAATGCGAATTGATTTTCCCTCTCTTGCTGGTGCATGGCACTCGAATGTGCTTCGCCTGTTTTTTTTCTCATTTCTATCATTTTTGTATACTGCTTGTTGATATGGAAAGTTTAATCGTGGCTTGTAAGTATTGCGCATGAACCGTCAGAAAAGAATTTTCTCCTTCACCCTAACGTTTAGAAAGATGCAGTTTTCTGTTTTCAGTTTTTTACCATCACACAAATCATCTTGTTGAAGGAATTGGCATTGGAAAAAAAATGATGGAAAAAACAAATTCAATTAATGACGTCATCGTATTGTCTCCTCACCCTTTCGTATTGTTTGTTGATATTATTTTTATGATGACTTTGTGTTAGAACGTTTTCCGGTAATCAAAAATCGATTTTTGAAATATGTAAACTTAGAGAAAAAACTGAAACAACTTTCCATTATGTAGGTAAGTTGTCAAGACAACCAAAAGAAGATAAAAGGGGCATTAAAATTGCAGATGGAAACGAAAGAACATGAATCAGTGCATAATTTTACTATGAAGAGTCTTTAGTTTTAAAAAATATTTAATGTTTGTTCTCAAATATTTTGATTTGAATTATAAATTAGATAAGACAAAAAAAAATCAACGATGATATTTGTCTTTAACTTCAAATCAATGAAGTTACATAAATATTTTTGTGGACAAGGTCATATAGCCGAGAGCTAAAAAAAGTGAACTTGAATGATTCCGTTTCATCAAGAAATTATTTGAATTCCTTCAACCCGTATTTCTTATTCCTGACTATTGAAGAAGTTCCTTTAAGCTGTACTTACTCGTTTTTCGCTTGCAGTGGAATGTCGTGTGTAAATCAATTCACCGAATAAACACTCGCAATGACGACATAAATACATTGGATAGAAATACGTACATTGCGAACTTTCTCCATGTTGATTTTTGTATATTAACTTTTTACATCTCGGATGTCTTTCTTAGTCATTATCAAATTATTTGCTTAAGTATTAACAACAAAGGACATTGTACAATTTTCTTTCGTAGTAATTTATAATTATGGTAAAGCACTGTGAAAACTGCAGTTAAACATGAATATTGATACAATACAATTAAATAATTTTTTTTTGTATTCCTAAGTTTTATGTCATTCAAAGAAATCAAAAGTTAATATTGTATTCATCTATTTCGTTTGAAAAGAGAATCGTTGCTATTGGATGGATGCGTAACAGGCGGTTTACCAGTCAAAAACTTGAGTGCTATCAACAATAATAGCCCAATGCAATATAATTGCTAACACAATCATGTAGAGTCTCTCATAACGTAAGGCAAATCATTGATTTGTTGAAGCAGATAATGATAGCTACTTAAGCATTTAATCGTATCCCAATTTATTAAGAAAAGCAAAAAACATTTCATTCACAAAATGTGAAAAATAAAATCTCTTTCAAGAGAAATGAGAGTTGAGAGAAAAATAATTAACAACTTCAGCATTGAACTTGAGCATCATCAAGTTCAAGAGGCTATCCAGATTGAAATTGATTGTAGTTTATAATTTTTATTTGTGTACCCAACCTTTGACATCGAAAGTTTATAAAATACTTCCAGATAATAATATTAATTATCAAACAAGAGAAAAGGTGGAGTGATCTCGTCAGATATATTTCTCTTTCGCAATGTTTATTGTTAGACGTAAATCATATTTCAATATCTGACGAATGTATCGATCATCCGTGTTTTCACTTCAAAAAGTAAGCTGAACGTGTTGAGGGTAATTTTATTTTATTTTAACACACCATGGAATAAATAAAACAGTAAGAATAAAATAAAAAACAAACTTACGTGAGTTGTGCTACATCTTGTTCGATCATATGATTTTCAGTAAGGTTTAATTTCTTCACTGCTTTCTTTTTATTTTACCTCAATTTTCCCCAAACCATCTTCTTCGTACATACGAGTTTATACAGTTGCTGTTTGTATTATTATTAGTTCGGCTTTTTATTTCATTTTCTTTGCTGTTTGTCTCACAGTCGCTTGGTTCCCCTTCTAGGCAGGCTTGACTGACACTCATAGCTTGGTGTGTTGTAATAATCCAACTTCTCTATATATAAGGGTGTAATAGCTTACATTTTTTGTCAGTTGATTTTCATTTTCCGTTCAGATAACATTGAATTGATTGTTTAATTTTTTTCTTCTGTTTCTTTTCATTAAATTAAATTGAAAGCATTTGATTGTGATTAAAATTATGAAAGTTCTTGTGTTTTTAATATATGTCGTGGGATTAAGTATAGCACAGTTTCCAAATGGAAGAGTTCTTGAACCACCTATTCCAACGCTTTGTGCTCAACGAGTAATTCATGACAGAACCCCTGATGGAAAAGGCTATTGGTTCTCATGGAAAGATTCATCAACTCAAGGTCATGGATTATAACATAAAAAAAAAAAGTGATCTTAACTAAACTTTCCGTGTTAAATTTAGGCAAGGAAGAAGACTGGTTGGGAGCTAGAAACTTCTGTCGTTCACGCTGTATGGATTTAGTATCAGTCGAAACATCACCAGAGAATGAGTGGATTAAACAAAGAATTGTCGATGGAAAGGTGAGTTCATTGACGTGTATTACGTTCGTACAAACATTCCTATTCTGGATCAAATCCGAATCTGCTTCTTGGACATGAATGCTAATGAGATTAAAAAAGTATTGTCCGTCTTCTGTTAAGCACTTGGTATTTGTGTCACATCTCTTAAAGTTTTTCATTAAAATGAAGGCACGTGAATTTATAAAATTCGAAACTTTTTCAAATTGTTGTTTTTTCGCACATTTTGAAAATTTATTTTTTGACGGTCCCATAGTAAATAGCTACCGATCTCTCAACAATTATGATAAACAGAAACCTTAAAACTGTTTTGAAAATTTAACGATTCAGTATCGAATGCTTAGCTTGAAAATAACATAATTTATGATAATCTAAAAACGAATTGTATAGAAACGATCATTTGTTTCAATGCATAAAAACGATAAACATTTTTAAAGGTCTCTTCACATCAACTTTCTCCGTCTTTTTATGTTACTTTTATTTTCTTCTCTATCTGTCACATCATCTTCATATTTTCTTTGTTAATTTTAAAAGTCTCATCATGTCTACTTTCAATGGAGTCCATTCGCTTTAATGGTTGTCGATGTTTTGTTGACACTCATATTTATTAGTTTACTCGTATATATTTTTAACTCCTTGAGACATATTTGTTAAAAAAATGAATGACAGTGCATAAAAGAAATAAATAAATATAATAAAAAGAAGCCGAAACCGTGCCTTTTTTTCTTAAACTCTTTTTTTGATTATATTTAATCAGATCTCATTTTAATTGATGCTTCGTGAAGTTTTGAATACATTTCTTCCCACCACTTGAATTTGTCAAGAGAAGTCATGCTTTTCATAAATATTCATAAGTCTTGTTTGTTTGCTTGATTGTGTAAATGTGGGACCAGCGCCAAAAACCATTTACTTCGATTTCATTACTCAAAAAGAATAATTTGCACGTACAAAAACAACGAAACAAAGAAAAAAAGGAAATTAAATGAAAATCAGTTTAACACGACAAAACAATTGGAAGAAATGGAAGGCAAATTGTTGAATAAAACTAAATCTTCACATTTGGAGGCTTAAGAAATTGAAACTTTTACTTTTTCGCAAGCAATAGAAAATTTTTAACTACTTACAAGTAGACTCAAAACGCTGGATATTCTAATTTCTCTTCTGTTTTCTGAAGTTAAATATTAATTACGGAAGATCATGACGAGAAGAGAATCCCAGGTTCGGAGTAAAAAAATACAGTTTAATCTTCTCTTTTATGATTTTATTTCTTTAAACCAAACCTACAAAATATCGTCAGAAAGGTTATCCAAGAATTACCCATTATGAAATTTCACAAAACAATGGAAGCTTCATACCTGATATAAATAATCAAAATACAATTACAACATAAATATTCGTTGGCCAATATGAAATCGAATTGCTCAAATCATATTTAACTCAAATATTTGAGACACTGATGAACAAATAAAAGTTTTCATCATACATGAAATTGATTTATCATTTAAAGCAAAAATACATTTGGACGAGTGGTCGTCTTTGTGACTTCATGGGATGTGATCGTCCAGATTTACAGCCAGTTAGTATTAATGGATGGTTTTGGACAGCCGAATTGCAAAAACTTGCACCGACTACTGATCGTCGACAAAACGATTGGTCAGAAAATGGTGGAATAGGCCGACCACAGCCAGACAACCGTGAACTTCAACAAGGAGGTGCCAATGAGAATTGTTTAGCCATTCTTAACAACTTCTATGATGATGGTGTTCATTGGGTAAATTTTTAAACACAATAACTTAAAAATCAATTATTATACACAATTATTAAAATATTTCTTCTTCTTTCTATCTCATAATCAAATTATTCAGCATGATGTCGGTAAGTTATAAGAATGAATTTTAAATAAATTAATATCTACTACATTTTCTTTTTCCTTAGCATGTCATCACGTGAAACCATGGGTTTGTGAAGAAAATGATGTAAGTAAAAAAAAGTTTCTTTTCCATTACCAATTATAATTTTTTTTCCAAAACATTAATAATTTCAGGCATTGCTTAAATACGTTCGTTACACCAACCCAAATTTGAGAATTTGAAATATTGGAGACTTCATAGAATCATCACAGTATAACTTTAAACTAACACTTCTTGTTTTAAAAAAACTCACTTTTATGTAAGGATTTGCAGCTCAATTAACCGCTGTTTAATGTAAAAAATGAAAAAACCAAATTGATATCGTTATCAAATATTAAATTACACGATTTAATTTATTGGAATAAATATTGAGATTAAATTATCTTTCGAATTTCCGTTCAAAATAGATATTTATTAGTTCGATGAATTTTTCGAGTGTGTCATCTATTCAAACAATTGAGTCGCACATACGATGCAGAAGTTTTTGTATGTAAATTGCATAAAACTTTCATTATATAAATACATATAAATAAATACTTAAAACATGGAAATGGAAAAATAATCTTGAAGTCACTTTTCATATCTTATTTCTGCTTTTATTTCAGATTAATTTAAAATTATTTTCTCTCAATTACACATTGAAATTAGTAACAAAGGTATTTTACCTTACTCTTTATTATTTACAAATTACATATTATTACTTTTATTATTATTAATATTATTATTATTATTATAAAGACTTAAAATGTTAGTCTAATAATAATATTCTTCAGAAACATTTCTCTTTAGATAGAATTCAAAACAAATCATAATATTTCCTTGAAAGAAGAATTTTTTCTTCTCTTTTTGACATGTACATATTAGATAATTTAATTACAACTAGATCAAAATCAATAAATATCTTTATTATGATAATAAAAACTTTACTTAAAATTATATAAAAAAATTTATTCATCATCTTTTTGTGAAATTTGCAACGTGAACAAGAACATAATAACTTTTTCTAAATTAATTGTTGTTAAATCATTAATGTCTGATTAGAACAAATGAAATATATTACATATTGCATTTTTTAATTGTGCATTCATACAAATATAAGTAGATAAATCATTCATTCTATTTCAACCTTAA
The DNA here is from genome assembly GCA_900005825.1 of Clunio marinus. Lineage (NCBI taxonomy): Eukaryota > Metazoa > Arthropoda > Insecta > Diptera > Chironomidae > Clunio > Clunio marinus. The sequence continues at coordinate 149,446 of CVRI01000035.1, read as the reverse complement.
ACTTTCTTTTTTTTTATCTTAATCTTACAATTATTACATTTTAACTTAAATTAGCATTTTAATCAAATTGTTCCTTGTGAAATCTATTTATCGTGTTTAATTAATACATATTTGAGTAGAACTGTGAAATTGTCTGATCGAATTTTTAAACGCTATTTGCGAGTATTCATAGTATTCAAAAGGTATTTTCAGCACACGATTCAAACCTCATACAAAAATGCCTTCTATAACATTGATGTGTGTAAAACTGTTTAAGATAAAAAAAAGAAAATTCATAATCGAATCGGAAAATTTTTTCCTTAGATTTAAATAAATAAAATTAAAGAAGAATTCCCTCAATAATTCTTAATTTACATCTAACTTACTTACTCACTTACAACAGCGTGTGAAATTTTTTTATGTTTCCCGCTTATATGTATGTACGTAATATTTTTTCACTAGGCACAAGTTCTGTGTTTTTTTTTCAATCGTCTTTTATTCATGATAATTATTTCTTTTGTGCCCAATTGGTCTGTTATGAATATTTTTTGATTAATTGCAATAATTTTTTGTTTTGAATATGATGTCAGACGGTAAACAAAAATCTTTGGATTTATACCTAATTGTTTGTTTTCTCCAATTAACTATTGCACTTGTCTATATTCTTTTAATGGTTCCTGAATTGACATCACTTGGTTCTAGATGTTTTGAAATTACTTTTTTTAAGTGGAATGATTAAAATTTGCATTCAAAAACAAAAAAATTTTGAAAACTTCAACTAGGTTTGTATTTAGATTGTTTACTGGTTCTTGAAGTTTTTATTTTCTCTGTATTTTATTTTATTTTTTTGTTATTCAACGAAAACAAATTTTTGCACCGTATTTATATTGTATTGTAGTTGTTTTACTTGATTTCACTATTTTTTCGTTTTCGTTTTGATTTTTTGTACTTTTCTTTTCAACATCAACGTCGCTTTTTTCGACGATACGAGGCATTCGAATTAATCTCCGTTTTTAAGATTCTCACGAAGTTCATTTAGTTGTGTTTTACCTTGAAGTAATCTTTTAATACCGCGCGGAAGACCACGACATGATGCTAAATTGATTGAAATTAATGATGGACAATTGTCAAGAATTTCTTTTACAGCTTCGACTGAAACAGCTGATCCACAGAGATTAAGATGACTGTTAAATGCCAAAAATAAACGAATGTTATAAAATATGTTTTCTTTTTGTATTTTCTTCAAATCAACTTACTTCAAAGGACTCTCTTCCCTTTTATCGGCTAATGCTTTCAAAGCATTGTCAAGTGGTTTCTGTACAGTGGCCCACGCTAAGTCAAACTCGATTAAACTGTGAGCCCATTTTGATGCGATGAGTTCAAGCCCGGATCTATTTGATATATAAAAATGTTTTTTCATTGCTTCAATTAATGTTCAATAATGACTTTATGACCTACCCAACATCCCTTGTCGCGGAACATCCTGATAAGAAAAGATGTTTCAAGTCCCAAGCTGGTATTCGAATGAGACTATCATGTGTAAGTCGGGCACATCCTCTGACGTCAAGAAGTTTCAATTTTGTGCTTGATTTCAATATCCTTTGAAGCGCTTCATCGCTCATTAAACGAGATTCATCAGCAAGAGATGCGACAGAAAGTTCTTCAAGATCAGGAAAACCTAATGATGTCATTTGCTCTTGTAAGGATGCATTCGACAATTGAATATGCGAATTTGCAATTCGAAGAATCTTAAGTTTTTGGCATCCTTCCTGAAGCTTTTCCACATTAAACATTCCGTGTGATACAGCAATAGTCTTCACATTCGATAAATCGAGCATGATTAAGTTTGGACAATGCGTTGTTAATGCAGTTGTAATTTGAGGAATACCTGAAAGGCGATTATGTGCAAGATTCAAATGTGTCATCCGTTTATTAATTTTTTCAATGGCATTAACGAGAGATTGAAGATTAACAGCGGTTTTACTAGCGCTAAGTTCAGTATTAATTGAGCTCAAGTCTAATCGAGCAATTCTCGGAAAATTTGCAGCGAGATAATCTAAGTCTTCAGCTGTTAAAGCTCGCCATCCAGCAAGTGATAAACTGATGAGATTAGGACAGTTTTCAAAAAGTTTTACGAGAACACAAAGCGTATTTGTAACCTTCCAAAAACTTATGTTCACATCTTCGCTGTCGAGCATTCGGTTCTCTATAAACCATTTAAGTCTGAGTTCAGTTCGATATTTCTCCTTAAAATAAGTACTCAGATCAATTGTTCGCCATAGTTTCGTGTCCAAAGAAACTTCTCTCCACAAGGAACAAATACTTGCTAGACGACATGCGGCTGGTATAGATCCTTCTTCCTTAACTACCATCTTGAAAATCTAAAACGAAAATATGTTTGAGATTCATCTTAATTATTTTTTCATTAAGATACGACAACTCACATCAAATAAAATTTCTTTTGGCATTTTACTACCCCATCCTGACTGTTCAACAGGTTCATCTGAAGGCTTATTTGTGTTGCTGTTATTGATATTACTATTATTAATATCATTATTATTATTATTACTACTATAATTGTTTACAGAAGACGATTTTTTTCTACGTTTAACATAAGCGTCATCGCTATCGCTTTCATGTTCTTTCGCTTTTGATTTTCGTGATCGCTTCTTCGGTGTTTTATTATTAGGTGACGGTAATGATTTTAATGCATCCACAGCTTTCTTGATACAGATTTTAATTCCAATTGAATTATCACTAATTTTACTTTGATAATAAACAGCACGAGGTTGACGCTTTGACACTTGTTTCATTTTTTTGTTCATATCGGAAATCATCGGCTTACCACCATTTGTATGATGGGGACTAGAAAACTTTTTAAGTGGTGATTTAGGCGATGGACCAGAACTTAAAATTGATTCACTTAGTCCTATTTTAGATGACGATGAAGATGGCGAACTGAGTGTTGATGGAACAGGTGACAGTAGTGAATTGCTTCCTAGCTCATTTTTATAGATGTTTGCTGAAGACATCGTTGATGAGGGTAACTTACCACTGTTTGTCTCATTTGAAGATAAAATTTCAATCAATTTGTCAACACTTAAAGAATTTTCATTATTGTCCATTAACATTTTACTTTCATCGAGTTTTCTTTTCTTCACCACTTCTGCATTAGGTAGATTTTCGAGTGATGATCTGCCGTCATTATCTTTAATTGTAAACTCTGTTTTCGATACTGTTGATGCTGTTGTTGCCTTTGAGCAGTTTATGTTTTCTTCTTTCACATTATGCTTCAACATTTTGTTCTCGTCACTAGACAGTGCCCGTGAATTAATTTCATCTGTATTCATTTTCATAATTCATAAACTTTTGCAATTAAGAATTTCGTCTAAAGTTTTCACAACTTTCTCTTATCACATAAGAACTGTATTGTAGTTGTTTTATGAAAACACTAAATTTTATAAGCGTACACATTTGACGTACACAATGCACAAATACATTTATAAAGCCTAATAAATCTCTGTTTATATTTGAAAAGGATTTGAAGAACTGTAAAATATAATGGTTATGCACTACATTTCAAGTATTTTGTAATATTTATGAATGCAGAAAATATTTGCACTAGTGATTGTAATAAATTTAAGGTGAAATTCTACCGTAATCGTGTGATATTTATCTTTTGCACACTTTCGTTCGACCCACTAAATATTTCTAGTCTTAATGGAGTTTACCCTGTTGAATTTGATACTTATCATATGGACGAATCATAATTTTCAAAATATTTTCTTCCGTTAAATATTGTAGATAACAGAAAATTTCATGAACAAAGCTTTTAAAAAAGCTTAGTATGCGTATGCCAGAAAACAGACCTACTTCTATACCTTTCAAATCGCTTCGTAAGGAAAATCAATGAATACCTATTTGTTTTTTTCTTTGGATTTTACAATTTTATTTCTCAGATTTACAAATTTGCACATATTTTTTGACCCTAGAATGTTTAATTTATTAAAATATAAAAAAAAATATGAGAAATATTTTTAATGTCCATTCCTTGACTAGACTCTTCATGTTCTTCTTTTATGACGTCTCTTACTGATCTAAATACGTCCTTTAAATTAGTTTATTTTGTATGTTAAGTATTAACAAAGTACATATTGATTGATTTTTCTACATTTTCACGGCACTAAGAAGTTTACAAATTTTATAGTTCTTTTGTTCAAAATATTTTTTAAGAAAACATTCATTCAAATACCCTATCAACAAATGGTATTGCAATTCTGACTTATTTCTCATGACACCAATTTTTTAAAGCCTTTTTCTTTTCCTAATTTCACGTACTCTTCGTAAAGCGTTGGATTAACTTCACTAGCTGTAGGAATATTGTTCGATGATGTGCTGTTTGATGTGATGACAGCTGCTGTTGAGTTGTTAGTTTCTTGAGGATTATTTGATATTGTTTGAATCTTTAAAAGAAAAAGTTTGTATTTAAAATTAGATGTTATTGAGAACAGAGTTAATTTTCTTTATCCTACATGCACTTGTTCAACATTTGTTTCTCTCAAATAGCTGGGATTCTCAAATGCAACTCCACCATTAGCATTCTTATTTTTTAGCTTCTTCGATTTCATGAATAAGAATGCAGCAACAACTATTAAAATAATTGCTAAAAGTCCAGCAAAAATGCCCCCTACAATACTTCCATTACCACCTGAATGAGCTGAAGTTATTTGATCGTCGAGTGTAAAACGGAGCGGCTCTGATAGAATACTAGCACCTGTACTTAAAAAATTTGGATTAATTATTTATAAAATTTTCATTTTTCACTTTACCATGAGAATTTCCAGCTTTGACAACCAATTCATAAAGCACGTTGTGTTCAAGTCCATTAATTTTAATGGTTGTTTCTTTAGCATCTAACCGACTTGTACCTAAGCCACTTAAAGTAGTCGTTAGGTTTTCATTTCGGTAATCAGCACTATGCCAAAATACTCGATATCCCTCGACAGAGTTTGGATTTTTTATTGGAGGATCCCATTTTACTAATACCTGATCGTCAAGAATTTTCTGTAGCTTTAGGTTTTGTGGAGGTCCCGGTAGTCTATTTTGATTTTCTTGGAAACATCCCACAATAGATTTTGTATATTGAATTGCACATGCTGGACCTCCTTGAATAACTGCTTCACCTCGACACCAATTCAAGCATTTTCTAGGGACTTCTTTCATAGCACAACATGCACGATGGTCACTGCCGTCACTTGCACATTTCATAAGTTTATCAAAGTCTGCTAAACATTCTGGACGGTCAATTACAGATTCAATGTCAAGATAAAAACTGCACGCATCCATGCAAGTTGATGAAACATTTTGAATTGCACAACATTCAGCAATGTTGGTCACCGCGGCTGTGTTTCTCATCCTTACAGATACAGGTCTTGTGACGGAACCGAGAGCATTTTCAGCATGACAGAAATAATCACCAACATCATCAGTTTTCAGTTTCATAATATGTAAGACCATTGTGTAGGCAGTTGGGTCGTTAATGTCATTCATCATTGTCATGTCATAATTCGCTGATTGTATAACTGGAATGCGTCCGTCATGATCTTTCCAGAACATAGTCTTTGGAATTGGTTTTGATTTGATGGAGCACTTAAGCTCCACTGAATCACCCACTGACGCCACTTGAATACCCGCAGCTTGAATTCGCGGTGCAAAATTGATGCTTATTTTTTTTGAAGTTTGCATTGGAACACCGTAACCTATTAAATAATCATTTTAAAAAACTTAGTTATTCTATCTCGACATCATCAGTCATATTTTACCATTATCAGCATAGCACGAAACATGCTCCATATCTGTAGTCACGTTATGAACTGTTGTCACCATGTGTCTCGTCGTTTCTGCTCTTACGAAATGACCTCCAACATAGAGTTTAACATTTGGTATTGGATTACCCAATGCAAGACATAAAATTGTCATGCTATTTCCTTCTGACACAAAGTCACTAGGGTGAATTGTTGGTGGCTATTTTATAAAAATGAAAATAAAATATATTAAATACTAACTCAAATGATTACTTACATCTATGAAAGCCGGCAAAGCTGGATCTGTCCAAGCAACAAGTGTTTCTGAAGGTAGCGATGTTCCTTTCGAACCAATGGCCGTAAGATAAAAGATATGCTGAGTATTGGGTGTCAAGCGATTTAACCTCGCCCAAAGCATCTTCGTATCGACAATTGTCACATTATTCCCACTTCGATGAAACATTCTGTAAGATATTTTCTCATGGGGATGTGAGAACTCTGGTGGTTGCCATGAAACTGTGATGAAGGTTGCTCCATGAGATGACACAACTAATGAGTGTGGTGGTGATGGAGCTCCATACACCAACGCATCGTTATTTGTCATAGAAGTGTTGATAAGAAGCATTGATGAGGGCAGAGAATTACCATACTGACCTCGCGCAACGACCATAATACGATATAACGTATTCGATTCCAAATTATTTAAATCAATTTCCGTGTCCGACGACGAAACTTCGTTCTCTAACTTAATCACAGTCTCATACATTGTCATGTTGTCAACTTTCCCATACTGAATAAGAAAATCTTTGAAGCCAATCTGTTTGTTATCTGTATCGTTATCAAAAGGAGACCAATTCAGTGTTATACTAATATTTGTAACCCTTGTTGCATGGAGATTTTCAACCGGTCCTGGAATGTTACCAGTTCCTTCTTCAAAACATTGGATAATATTCCCAGCGTACGAAACGCATTCAGTTGGTAGCGTCATGATACCTTTACAATTCGCCATGCATTTACTTGATACACCTCGACGAGTGCAACACTTGGAATGATCTTTTGCAAGCATTTAAAATTTGTTTTAAAAACAAGTTTTATTTTTAAAATTCATATTACAAACCTCTCCCCCCAGCAGCACATCTTATAACCACTCCCACTGATGCTAAACATGCACTTCCCAACGTTTGTAAATCAGACATCTTGATATCATATGAGCAAAGTGACATGCATTGTGGTAACAATCTAGAGACAAAAATGAAAAAATAAAGATTTATTAATCAGTTTTCATTTTTTGATTAAATAACGCTTTTTCATGAATGAGCATACCCAGAATATTTGCAACATGTTGTCATGTTATAAGCTGGTGTTACTGGATCTGATTCGACGACAGATTTTGTTTGAAATATTAGACGTGGTGAAGGGTACGATTTTCCATGAGCATTAACAGCAACTATATAAGCTTCATAATTTGAATGAGCTTCAAGATTATCCAAAATAATTGGTGGTGTGCTCTGTTATCAAAAGAGTATTAGAATGAATGAAAACCAAAGATAAATATTATTGAGAACGTTGAAAATGTAGATTGATTGACTAATAATTTCTAATAAACATTAAAAAAGTGGGTTAAACCAGTCGTAATTTGAATGACACGAAAATTCCAGGCGTTTTACAAAGTGAAACACCATCTGTTTCAATTATGCGTAACATGAACAAATTATTTCTGGAAAATTTCTTACATCATTTTTATTTTATAATTTTCTGTATCAAAAATGAGGTAAAGCTATTTGCCCGTCCTACTGTAAATTATTTAGGCTTGAATTTAAAATTAAGTTTGTGTGAAAATGTCTTAAGAAACCCAAGTTACTTCTTTGCGGGATCAAGTATGAACTATCCAAGAATTTAACTCAAGTTTATGGCATGAGAACTGTAATCCAAGTTTAGAAGTCATTATGGCATTTTATCTAATGTTTTAGAAAATAATCATTGTATGATCGTCGATCAAGAGAAAAATTTTAACATTGCATTTCTTTGACTGAATTTTTTTCATGAAAATGCGTACACAAATTCTTCAAAATAAATAAAAGCCTTGTTTATCTTTGACATTGAATATTAATTTAACACAATAAAATGACCACAACAATAGAAGATAAAAAATTCTATTGTCTTAACATAAATTAATTTACAAAATTAATATATCTCTGGATAATTCAACAAACCTTTTCAACTACTACATATTCGTCACCACTGCCCAACTTTCTGATGTTTAAGTGATACGTTTTGACTGTATCAGCAAGAACTTTTGGGGGCCTCCATTCCAAAATAGCATATTGACTTGAAACAAGTAATGCTCTTAAGCGTATTGGAGAACCAGGGAGAACGCCATAACCTTGTAATAAGCAACTACTGTAATCGGACATATATTGAAGGCACCTTATTGAAGAAAATAAAGAAATGATCGGAAAATGTATAAGTCGAGAAACTTCAATAAACCTACTTGAAAACATTGAAATTTATTGTTTTGACGGTTCCATCACAAAATGATAGACAAACATCTGGCATCCCTCTTGATTTGCAGCAGGGTGTGTGGTCAATATTGTTAGCCAAACATGAGAAAGTTATATTAGCCCAAGGCGCACACACCATTAAGTCAGGGACTTCAGTAAAATCAGCTTTGATTGGATCACACATTTTGTCAAGACACGTTCGGTGCGTGATTCCTTGTGATATGCAGCATCCTTTAACATCCGGAAGTTTCGGGATGACAGCAATACTGTTACCACCATTAACCATATCATTTTTTAATGTTAGAGCACGTCTGCGTATACTTGGCAAACTTGAACCAAATTCATTCTCAGCAGTTACAAAAACCGAATACATTGTAAACGGCTGCAAATTGTTTATGATTGTTGAATTCAATTCACTAGGCACTTTAACAGAAATAGTTGAAGCTGTTGTGTTAGCCAAAAAATCCTCGTCAAAAGACTGTAGAATTGTGACATTTATTTTGAAACTCTTCACAGTCTCTGCTAGATTTTCTGGCGGCATCCATGATATCTGTAATGATTTCTCATTTAATGCTTCCACGAAAACTGCAGTCGGAGCGCTTGGAATTTTTTGAATGCCTTCGAGAATACATTCAAGGCCTGGTATTGTATGTGCTGCACATGAAATCCTCGATTTAAGATAGTCAGTGAAAGGAGTGTATTCTCCACGACACATGTCTTGACACAAGTCAGGAATCTTTTTTCTCTCACAGCATGGCATATGATTACGTCCATCTGCCATACATTTTATGATATTCGAAAAATCGGCTTCACAAGCTTCCGGTTCAATTCCCGTAGTTCCATCCAAAATATTGTGAACCGTACAAAATCCTAGACACTTTGTTGTCACATTAAATGACTCACAACAATCAGTATAGTCATGAGTTATAGTCGGAGGAAAATTATGATATTGACTATCATTTCCAGCAATACTTGGGGGCAGTAATTCGATCGCATCCCCATCAGAGTTCTTTTCTACCTTCACCAGTGTATTTGCATAGAAAGTACCATTTTTTGATTTGATTCGTAACGGATGAAAACTTTTTATGATAGGATCACTATTAACTTCACAAACATACACGTCGCTGTCTTCAGGTTTCACAGTTTTTATTAATAACACCCAAACATCACCGCCTGGTTTTTTTTTATTGCTCGGTGCATCATCGTGTAGGACGCTAAATCTTTTGTCATTCGTTACACGATTTAAGCCTGCAGCTAAAATTTCCGAAGGTCCTTTACGCCACAATACAGTGTCATTACGATATCCACCCATTACTACACATGTTAACAAAGCGTCATCTCCCTCTGTGACGACGCGTGGTCCGCCAGTATTTATATAATCACCAGTTACCACGGTGCTAAGTATGAACATTATCAAATAGCATTTTAGCATTAGCATCCTTAAGTCAAATGATTTTCTGTAACTGAAAGAAAGAAAATTAGTTAGTCAAAGTATCTTTGTACATATATTTACATAGCAATAAAACACAAGAAACTAATTATAAGAAAAATCCCTGCATAGCTATAAATATATCTAAGTAAAAGATAATCTATCCAAAAAAAAATTGTTCTTTTCTAAATTCTTACTCCTACAGACTTTGTAGCTTATTGAGTCTTTATAAATTGTTATCAAGTTTGAAAAAAAAAACTCATAAGAGGAGTAAATATTGGAAGTGTCTGTGATGATGGCATTTGATGTTACAATGTTGAAAGCAGCAAAACCGGAAAGAAATGGATAAAAAAAAAGAATAAAAGAAAAAAACTTGTTAAAGATGAAAGCGATTCTTGACCCTCCGATGATGAAGATTGCAGTCAAATGTTGTTTGTTCATTCACTATTTTCATGCCTCTTATTTTTTTTGTTTTGTATCTTTGTACATATTATTTAATATATATTCTATATATATACACTTGCAATGCTCTTATTTTGTACGCTTCGGCATTGCCATAATCAAGAATCATTCCATTTTGACCGACATCAACAAAAGCCGACAAATGATTAGATTTCTAGTGGGAAAACTTTTTCCTTTTTATCAAAAAAGAAAAGAAAATTTCTTTTCAAAACACTTTCATGTGTGCCAATATATTGTTACCCATCAGATAAAGAAAAGAAACGGAGGCGTTGATTTTTTATTCTAAACTTCCTTTGTGCTACATTTAAATTTCCATTCTTTTATTGTCGCTATGTTCATACGCACAACTAGCTAAAAAGAAAAAAATACTCTGGCGGGAGCAAATTTCATCGCCCCTTTTGTCATTCACTTTGTTTCTGCTTCAAGTTATACTTTCTATACAATAGTTTTATGCTTAGATTTTCCTTGGTCATGTATAGATATGGAAGCATCAGAAGAAATTCCTAAAGATTGTTTTCTGATACAGGGACATTAAATTGTTTTCGCCCTCAACATTTACCAAATGGCATGGAATATATGTATAGATACATATATGTATGTATATAATTACTAAATGTATTATTGATATTGAAATAGTTTTATGAAATGATATGAGCTGATATGATTCTTCTCATTGCTTTGCTTTCGACAATTCTCGATTTATTTGATGAAAAACGAAAAAAGAACATTTTCTTTATCATTGACCATAATCTCGTCTCGTTATTTATTTGTTTTGTTCGTCCTCATTTAATTGAGAAGGAGACACATCAATGATACGATTCAATGGTTTCACTTTGTTTATTCGACTCTTATTAGGATTTATTTAAGTCTCTTTAATCGCAATTACTAACAAACCATCAAATGCTTCTTTCATTCATAACTGTTAGAAATATTCATAAATATTTACTTTTGTACTCGAAACGAAAATGTGTTTTTGTTATGTGTTTGAGATGATAAACGTACTTGAAAGAATATTATCTCTTCCCCATTCTTTGAATTTTTGTTATGGACAGGTGAAGTTGTTGTTAGTACTTGTTATTACTTAAACATTTAAATAAATCAGGTAACCTTGCAAAGCGCAATCGTCTCAATAAATATATTGACAAAATTTATTTGATAGCATTTGGAAGTTTAAATTTAAAGAATTTATCATACGTCAGTTCATCTCTGAAATGAGCTTTCAAATGTTAAATAAGTGAGAGGAGTAAAATTAAATTAAATTTACTAGAATCATGCTTATTACAGTCGCAAATATCTCTTTATGTAACATTTTTGTGATTTCAGTATACTATTTAATAAAATCAGCATTGATTTTGATGCAGTTTGTTTTATTTTAAAAGTCTGAAACCTTCATTGATGAGATAACTAACTGGAATATTATTAGTTTGACACTTCAACTGCGATGAATTATCTATTCTTCTAGCAATTGTCTTTGAATTCGTAATCATGTATGTAATCAGTATGCAATTTTATAATTTTTTTATATATGAAAAAGAAACTTTGCTAGCTACCTCACGTTCAATTAGCATGTCTAAGTATTAGGTAATTCTTTGTTTCTTCGTTGCTGTTTCTTTGTTGATCAACAACAAAACAAAATCAATGTGTGACTAAATATTCAAACATCTGTTTTCAATACAAACGTACTGTCTTTATATATTATTTAACATAAAACTCTAGACTTGAGATAGTCGCGAGAAAACATTCAAGGTCTCACCTGCGAAACAAGTTCAAGCTTCTTTTTAGAATGATCATCATAAATATAATTGAGACGTAACAGAAAAATGCCGTCACGAACAAATCACAATGAAAATGTGTTAATAAACTTCTGATTGCCATTGTGCCAACATTGTATAAGTTTCGTAACTCATATTTTACCAATTTTTGACTCAATAATATTAACGATCACTCCCTACAATTTTTTATCCTGCATCGAATCCTAATCTTGAATTTGGATTTGTAATTATTCAAATTTTAATAAACTGCTACAAGTTATGTTTAGAAGCATCAGAAACATAACGTAGACTGTTTAGTTTAAAGATTATCTCACATCGTCATTTGAATGTCAATGTTACGAGATATGAACTTGCTGAACAGGTATGTGTGTTGTTGCAAGTACGTATGCTTTTCTTCTCTTCATCAACACTTTTGATGATAAATACACATCTATATACAACTGAAATAATTGCAAAAAAATTAACATTGAGTTTGTTCTGAAAGACTTCGATGAAAACATTTTTTATATACGACCGTGATAAATGACGTAATGTTTGCTGGTTAATAATAACCCAAATGATGTTTGTTTTTATTAACTAAACATTTAAAATATTTTATCTTGTTTCAACTATGGTGAAGAGAACTGTTGATAATTTTTCCATACGTTATCATTATTAAAAGCAAGTCCCTTGTTTCTTTTATTTTATATAATATAAATCTTTCATAATGAAACCAAGATTTTACTATTTACTAAATATTTGTAATATGCAAAAATAAATGAAAACGGTGTCAATGTCGCTAATCGAAATTAATGCTTTTTACGGATAAAGAAAAAAATTGAAAAATAAGTGATTTCATGGTTTGATTATAAACCGCAATAAGAGAAATTGAATATTCTGATCGAGTGTTAACAATTTCAACTTGATTTTTGTGTTTAGGTATGTATGAACAGAAGTTGTAAATACTTAGTTTATATTTAAAACATTCTTGAAATATTTCAAAATATGATAAGTTATGTTTGATTGAATGGACTAAGATTATCGTACAAAATTCATCTCAAATAAAAGAGACTCTGAAATAATCAAATCTGTCGGGGTAGTAGATACGTAAAAAATATTTCTCTTCCTGATTATCTAACAATGAGCTTTGAGAACATTCAAGGTAGCTAATAACAAGCAAAAAGGTTTATAATTCTATTCGAGCACTTTTGAGCAACAATGAAATGTTAACTAACAAATCGTAAAAGAGGTTGCATTGAAATGGCAGCTTTAGACGTATGGTTAGGAGATGGTTAATATATACGAACTTAGAATTATTGATTAAGCATATACTATTTTTTGAATAGTTTAGTATAGCCAGAAGACTTTTATGGATATTTTATTTATGGGCAAACGATTAAAATTAAATGAAATTTTAATGCTCTATTATTTTAAATATGTATCATAAACATAGTTTTATTCATATCTTAAATATTATTACCTACTGTCTACTTATTTTTTTGAGAGAAAAGTAATAAAATACGTATTTATTTATTAACCACGCACTAATATAATACAACCTTAACATCACGTAGTTAGAAAGTTAGATTCTAATGTTAATACAGATTCTAATGAAAAATATAATAGAGCAAACTTTGTCAAATTGTAAACTGTAATGTTTTTAAGCTTTTAAGGAATCTGAAAGATCTCTCATTGATTTAGAATTATCTATCTACTCATAATTGTATTTGGTTTATCATATAAAACTTTAAAACTTTGCCTTGTGTATTTAAAAGTTTTAATTTCATTAAAAATGTCGAGTAGAAATAGATTTCAATGAGCATTAGAACGCGTTAAGGTTCAGAGTGTTCTTGAATCAAAATCGATTTTTTACTTTGCTTTGTGTTCGAGTTAAACAAAGCTTAAATCATATTAAAGTTTTGCCTTGCTAACATTATATTATACAAACATATGTACATACTATATACACTAAGTCACTTTATTTATATTGTTATATCAAACAATATTACCACGAAAATCATTAACAGATTTAATCTTTTTCTTAAGTTGCGCGCGAGACTTCACAACCACTCGACACTAACAGCCCAACGTCTCAAATTGATCTGACAAGCATTTTTCCGCAATTGGCTGTTTGTTTGTGTTTCGAAAAAACTTCCATGGTAATCCAAAACGATTTTTTTTATTGACGTCCATTTATTCTCTCGAGTCACTTTGCTGTTTCTCACTCTTATTCCTTCTCTCGTTCGTAAACAGCTTTTGAGTATCTACGAGTTAGAAAATATTTTCTTTGTTTTGCCTGATGATGTAGCTTGTAAGCCTGTTACCTGTGACTTTCTCACTTAAGCAATCTTGTTTTCAATTTAAATCGTGAAACCTGTTCGATATTTTTTTCTCTTCATATTTCGAGTTTAACAGTTTACTAAATGAAAATAAAAATTCTTAATATTTATTAACATAAAAAATATTCTACCTTCTTCAATGTTAACGTCCGACTAATGTCTATCTAATCAAGTTCTGGATAATAGTCAGAGATTCATATGGTGCAACACAAGTTTTTAATGCGTTTTAAAAGCTATACTTTGATCTTAGTTTAAACTTAAAGGCTGCTTATTAGAAATGATGGTAAAAGGAAAGATGCCAGTCCGGGAGCTTCTTACATTCATCTTATAATCATTATTTACAATAAAGCTTCGTTATTCATGTGATGAAAAAAATATTCAAATTCTCTTAACATTGCATTCGCTTAAACTGTCGCTTTATCTATTCCATGAACACTAATTCAAGTTACGCCTGCTTTTTGAGTACGTCATGCTATTGTAATTTTCACAGCGAAGGATAATTTACAATAATTGTTGTTATTCCTTTCTTATGTTTTGGGCTTAGCACATTTCAATATGAGGTATTCTGAAAACTATGAAAACCAAAGACTTAATTCATCTTTGAATTTTTTTTTTCATTTCTCATAATTTCAGATGTAGGATCAAAGCGATGAAACTTTTTCATTTCACAAAATAGTACATGTAAACAGAAATTTTGCAAAAGTTAACTTAAAAGTCACCTTATAGTAAACTTCCCGTTGCATGTTTCGTATAAGGTGCATATTCCATCGTATAAATATTAAGCCCCAAATTTAAGACTTCACGGAATCCGCTGAAGTGAAACTATAGACGAACAAGATGAGCAGTTGTGTTGCTCGGGTACGTATGTACATATTCACATCATTTGCAATCACATCGGTAATGCATAAATAAATATTGTAACGATGCCACTTGAATTCTATTTAAGATATTTCTGTTCTTTGATTTCATTCCGATATATTATATAATTTTTTTTATTACAATTTGCTGTATTATATAGACTTCGTACTTGTTTTTTTTCCATTTATACTATAAATTAAAAATATCTTCATATGTATTTTATATTTCAAATATCACTTACATATTTGAAGAAGTTAGTTAATTGAATGTAAGGTTGAGAATTTTTTACGTACATTTTATAACAAAAATGGGCACCACTCAGGTTGCTCATGAGTTAGAATGAATTTATAACATCGTAGTTTAAAATATTCAATCACACCAATTTAGCATTAAAAATGCAAGAATTTCCTAAGTAGCGTCAAAAATGTATGAGAATATAGATATATGTATAACATATTAAAAAAATTATATGTGAGAATCCTCTGATTTTATTATTAATGATGAAGAGTTAAGGCTGCTCAAAGATTATGTTGAATTTTTCTCGTGTTTTAATTTTATCGTTCGATTGAGTTGAAAGATTTCAATAATAATATGTTTATCAATTAATAAATAAAAATAGAATATAAATCGTATTTGAATTTATTTTAGCACCAATTTATAATGTTGATGCTTGCTTTTGAACACTCAGTTTAAAACCTCAAACAATTCAAGATCCGAAGGACGCTTTTATTTACATTTTGCGGAGCGAGAAGTTGTCAAAGTATTTTTTTTATTTATGGTATAGACAGATGATTCAACGTTCTGTTTATTTATTAAGTATTTACAGTGTTCTGGGTGCCTTATGTTTCCTGCACACAATTTCAATGAAACCGCAAATTTACAAATGCAAATTATTTTTTCGTTTTTGTTGAAATTATTATTTTACTTTTCATTTCTTTTAATGTTTACGTGTATAAAATAAATGATATGTGTGTTTAAAATATTACTAAATATAAAGGTAATATTGATTTCATTATTAAATTAATGTATTCAAGATCAATGATCACGTGGAAGGTCTCATCTATTAAACATGAAACCTGTGAAATAAAAAGTAAAGGCATTGAAACGATTTCAAGTTCTTTATTAGCAAATGTATTATTAGCGAACAAGTTATAATTTTAACTGTAATATATTCTGTTTAACATAATTTTTAATGTAGATATTTGATTTTAATCAACTTAGAAGTTACTGTTTATTTTCTTATTCTTTTATTTTATTTTAATAATACTTAGATGCTTGTGTTTTTGTGATTATAGCAGAATTTTTTATTGAATGTCAACGAAACTTTATAATTAAAAAGTAAAGGATGAAATATACCAAGAAATATATTTACGTAGGAAGTCTGTTGTAACAAAAGGACAATCCGTCTGTTATTTAGGGATTCTTGATATCTATCGTGTAAACTCTCTCTAATATCATGCAACTTGTAGTTTGTTTCATTATTATTCCATGTTTTGATTTAAAATAGCATTTATCTATTTTATTTAAAAATTATAATGATAACTGATCTCACAAAACTGCGATACTTTCCCCAAAAGAAATGACATTGAAAAATATTTTACACTGATTTTATATCGCATGATATTTGATACGGAATCAGTTGTATGTGATGTTTTTGAATCATTTATTGATAAAATATCTTTCAAGAAATGGTGTAACGTTTCTGACAACAATACCATCAATATGAACGTATAATAAATAATTTGCTAATTTTTTTAGGAGAATGTATGCTAAGTAAGTAAGTAAGTAAGAACATCCAGTTCAAACTTTGAAGTTATTAAGGGCAAATTATCTGAACTTCACTCCTGTTTTTAGAATATGTTTTATTGTGAAATTTAAAGCTTCTTAATGAATAAAATAAATATATATTTCTAAGTATTGCTCTTTAAATTTTCTCTGAAAATTACTCTTCAAAAACAGAAATTTAGTTTTCAAAATTCAATTCTAATGCTTTTGATGACCAACATTTAAGAGAAAACATTCTACCAAATAACGATTTTATTCAATACATAAATGTGTAAATTATTTGATGCTTAAGGGTTTTTCGAACCGTAATAAAATTTCATGATGGTTTTGATCATTTGTGTCTTCAAATATTATCCGAAATTGACCAGGCATACTCTTATATTTTTATGGCAATTTTCATGAATTGCTTTCCTAACATTATTACTTTTTGAATTTCCTGCTGAACGATATGATTTCCTGCTTTCAAAATGATTTATTTTACGTTTAAAGATTTTATGTAATCTTCAAGAATGTAGTAAAATTTTAGAAACGAGTGACTTGGTAATAATTATAGCCTGATAATTGAATTTGTGACACATCGTCTGTCGTAATGGAATCCTCAAAACACAATATACATGTATGTCTACATATAACATAATGTCTACATATATGTATATACCGCTCATGCATTTTCGTAACTTCCAGTCGTTCGTTGATCCTTTGACGATTCAATTTCACTTCGTTCGTTTCTCATTTCTTTTATCTTTCCTAACCATCGCGAGCTAAAGCAAATTGTTATTAAAAGCCATAAATTTAAAATGCCAACATTAAGAGCCCTATAACATAAGAAGAGAAGAAATGTTTGATGCTGTTTTGGTTTCACATCAGAAAGAGAACATGTACAATTTTTTTTTCTGATTGTTGAAGGGAAGATGCTTTGAAATATAAAAAAGGTGATAAACATAAAATATGTAGATCATACAGTTCATGTAATAATATTTTGATATAATGCTTCCTGAACTTCTATGTCGCCCTTTACCCGCACACCTCGGCATAAAATATTTGATTCAATAAGTCGAAAAGCATTAAAGACGGGAAGTAGTTGTTTTTGATTCTTACATGATTCCATAAAGCCAATGTTCCTCCGACACATCAAAGATATTTATAATAATGATTCAAATATAACTGATTACTTTTCATTTCATTTAACATTTCTTTTGTATGATGTGTTGCACAATGTAATACAACATTTTCAAATCATATCATGAGTCTCGTTTGGAATTTAAATTTCTTTTGTATGGTCTTGGTCTATTGTTTTGTTTTCTGTAAATTTAGAATATCTTTTCATATCTCACGCTTCTTTCAATTATTTTTTTGTATATCTGCATAATAGTTTGTAATTAAAATTTTTCATTTCTTTTTAATCAGAAAAATCCGTAAACCTGTAAGCATCATTTTTAAAACAAATGTGCAAAGAGTTGAATGTAGAAAGAAGGGCTGTTTTGTATTTAAAAGTGGAAGATGAAGAGAATTGCTTTGCTGCAACATCGCAGGTAGTAATCATCATAAAAATCATTTCAGGATTTTCTCTTCCTATCCACACAGTCAATGAAATCATACAATCTTGAAAGGGGATGAAAAAAGACGAGAACGGATTATAAATAGGGTAATCAATGCCTTGATAATTAATTTAAAGCTGTTAAAATAATCAATTTAAATTCCATTCAGATTAAGATTTAAATGACATGGAACGGGAAAACAAAAGAAAATAAAGATGATTTTAAGGATGGCATGATATGAATAGAGATGGTGATTAAGAACTTTTCCTCTTATTACTTTCCTCTCAGCAACTTAACCTCAACTTTGAGTAGGATGCTTTCTATAATTATGGAAAATGTCGTTTTCTATGAATTTCCATGAGATCTTTTAGAAGAAATATTTGGAAAGGATTGAGAACATCTAGAGTAGTTGTTAAAACATTTTCTTCATCATAATGATGATTAGTGATGAGAAAACTCGAAGTATGTTTTTAATATTTCCGAGAAGAAGAGTAAACACAATTCATGTTTGTTATTAATTGATAAGTCATTCCTTTATCTTAAAGCTTATTTAAGCTATTTCAGTTCTTTCAACTTACATTTAATGTGAAATAATTTCATAAGCAGCAAAGAAAGACGAAACTAAGGGGTTATTCATGGACGGTTGCTTCAATAAAAAGTTGTTTTGAATTTATGTTATTTGATTTTTGATCCAAGATTTGCGCGGTATGTTTGATATTTAATGACAATGTTCGTATTTGTCTTTCTTTCATAACCAACTGGATAATATTAATGTTTTTTTTTGTATACTCATTTCTTATCACAGCAATATGTTCAATAATGAATTTCTTGTCATGCAACTCATTTTGTTTTCATATTTTATTATAATTAAAATCATTCTGAAATGGTTATATACGAATGTAAATTTTATCTTGCTTATTTTCTTTTTCGCATTCGTTTTTAAACAATGTTTTGTCTATAAAAATTTGAATGACACTAAATGAGATTAAATTTTAATAGTCAAGATCTTTAGTGAATCTTTGATGCTTTTTTTGATTAGTTAGTTTAAGTAGGATCTGCTTGATTTTGTTCCATTGAAACAGTCTAATTATTTAGCATACGAATTACTTAAGAACCCGCTTAGTCTAAACTCAACATTAAAACTTTACTTAACAATAATGAAAAATGAATGTTCTTTTATTATTCTTCATCTCTGTATGAATATTTAGTTTGATCAAGGTCACGCTTCAATTGACTCTTAATGATGAAATAACGATTTTGCCGCGTAAATCAACCACTTAAGTCAAATACATAGAATGAATAAAATTTCAGATCTCCCAATTATCTCTGCTGTTCCTTTTTATATTTCCCAACCCAATGAATTAAGAATTTGAATACAATTCCTTGTTGAAACCTTTAACCGAAAAAATTAATTTTAATAGATTTCAATGTTTTTTTGTCTTCCTTCACCCTCTCTGCCAACCCAAAAATGCGCCTACTTCTTGACCGTTCTATAAAAAAAACAAACAAAAAGGTTTACTTGTCGACATTTGGAAATGGAAATTTGTGTTTTTGGACAAATTACTATAAGCAATAAAATGTTTGGATAAAGGGAAAACAAAAACATTTCACATCGGCTTTTAGCAATTTTAGATTGATTCTATATTTATTATTTGTTGATTTTCTCTCCATCTCTAATCGATTCCCTCTTTTAATTTTATAAAGCAATCGGCCAGTGTCAGAGAGACAAAGTTATTTGTTATTCATAGATTTTTTCGTTTTGAAAATTTCTTGATTGTTCACATCACATGTGCATTTTATATTTAGTAATTTGCAGGAAATCTCTTTTTCTTTTTTTAGCATTTGCAGTTGTTATAAAAATCCTTTAATATGTGTCAATCAACAAAAATTATTATTTTTAAAGACTCATCATTTTAAAAGTTTAAATTTCTATTGAGAAAACCCAACAAACATTTCATAAACAGTCAATAAAAGTTTCATAACAATGAAACATGATGTTCAACAACTGGAACATGACGTAAATGCTTCTCGTATTAATATATAGTAATAACATTCACATTAAACATAAATTATGCTTGACTATGAGATGTGTTGTCACTCATTAATTGATGTGACATATAACGAAACATATTTCATGTTTTGATTATTATGATATCCTTGATGATATCATCTTTCATTCTATCGCTAAGACAGCTTTTTTTAGCTTCCATTCGATCTCAGGAACTCTATTGACAAATTGAAATATTCTCTATTTCGTTTCGCAAACGACGATAAAAATAACACATTTGAAACCGAAAGTTACTTGCACGAAATTTTACAAATCAAATGCCTTGAGCCGAACTAAACACAAAATAATACCAGCAATGATCGAAACTGAAAACGACAAAAAAAAGCGATGAAAATAAATCTGATTACAGTTTTTAAAGCAATCCAATATACACAGTTTTAGTTGTGTAAAGCTGCTGACGACAAAACGCACGCGAGGGAAAATTGATCGAACTCTTACTATCAATATCTAGAACATAAAAACAAATTTTCACAATAAAACTAGAACTTTTTTATTTTCTTGGTATCAATTCTCTTGCGGCTTATCCCTTGTGAGGATGAAAAATCCATAGAGTCACATGCAGTGTCAGATCACTTCAAAATACTTTCATAAGTTTCTACTTCCAGTGAATTTCCCTTCTCAACGATTTAAATATTTATTGATGTTATATTAAGAAATATTATTATCACGTTGCACTATTACTTTAAGCCGTTTTAAAAAAGTTATTTCCTCTGCTCTTCTTGCGACTGAATCATCCGAGAAGTAAACAGTAACTGAACGAATGTCTATAAACAAAATGTGCTTTTTCCCTTCGAAAAGCTCCCCGTTTGTATTTCATGTATTTTACCTCTTTTATTTTCTTCTCTTCTACCATTTGTCTGTGCTCTAACTGTGTAGTCAGTCGAGTAGTGACGAAAAGTAAGAAACAAAATTACTGAGAGACATTTAAGAAGAAAAAGAAAAAAAGTTGTATAAATGGGTGTGGGTGTAAATGTATGAGTGTGAAGCTCTTGACATTGTAATCAACTCGAAAATCTTTTCAACATAGTCCAAAAATGACACAAGGGAGAAGAGGTCGACTGTTAAAGTTTATGTATTGTTAGAGTTCTAAGTTGAAATTTTTCTTAGATAAAAAAAAATAAGGAAAAAAAATAGAAATACCTACTTTATATAATTAAAGAGCATCATGTTCGGGTTAGAATGCCTTATTTTTTTCTTACATATTTACTTATACATACTGCATATATTTTTCATATCAACGTTATAATGTTAGGTCTGGATGACTGATGATGATGACGATAATGACAAAAGCAAACATACACAATATGTTTACACGCTTCAAGTTCAAAAATGTTATGTAACAATGGAACCTTGCACGAAGTTAATTAAATCTTTGACTCATTTTTTTTTCAAATTAAATAGAAACTTTCTAAAGAGATTCTAGTTAAAATTCCTTTTTATCGATAAAGGAGATATACTTGGTACATGTGGAATAAGGATTTGAATTATTTTGATAAAGTGAAACCAGAGGCTAAGTAATGAATCATTAAAAACGTTAACCAAACAGAAAGAAAATATTTTCAAAAATATTCATCCAAATTCAGTAATTTATATACCAGTAAAATTTTGAACAAAGTCATGAATACATCGTCTTCATTCGAAGTTAAATATAAGGAGAAAGAAAGATATGAGGAAAACTTTCTTTTATAAATTCATTGTTGAGAGCTTTCTAATCTTTTGAAAGAATTTTATCAAATTAATAATGTTTCTTGTGACACTAAGCATCTTTAATTCTTCTCAAAATGTCTCTTATTTTAAACTGTGCATGTTATTCCATCATCAACTTGAAAAGGTTTGTTGGCAAGGGTAATTATTGATGGTACACGAAGCTCATCATTATCTTTAATTAAATTTTAGAACGCAAATGTGAATGCGAGTGACATAAATGTGAAGAGAAGAAGGCATTTCATAATAAACGCTGTAATAAGTATAAACATTAAAATGCTAAGCTAAGATATTTCAGAAAATTAAAGCAAAAGAAGTTTTTAAATTTTTAAAAATATTCCCTGATTTATACCTAATTCTTGAAACTTTTCTTAAAAATAAAAATTTCTTTTGCTTAAATTTTCTTAAATTTAGGAAATAATTTTGTTGTTGTAACGTAGTTGTAACGGACTTGCAAAGATGTCATGCGTAAGGTTTATTTAGAATTGTATGCAGCTGAAACAGCAACATAAAATTAACATGCTAGAGGATTGAATTGATGCTAAGTTGATTTTCGTTGATTTCTTTTGGAAATGCCTATTGAATTAGCTACGAAAACTCATCACAAAGGAAACTTAAATCGTTCACATGGAGCGTCGGTGCTGGTCGGGAACTAATTAAGTATTCTATCATTTATCAAAATATGAATCTCGTTAGAGACGAGCATGAAAACAAGAATGAAAATACAATTTAACAAAGCGATCTTTTTACGCATTAATACATTTTCACATCCGTCCGCCTTTTACTGGAAGCAAAGCTGTGATAAATAAATTTGCTTACATTATTCATTCTTCCTTTTTTACAACAAATTAAACGAGATGATATAACTTAATGATTGCAATTGACTAAAGCATATTGTTAAAATTAATGAAAGTAAATGTATGGGGAAAGGCGTCACTGAATTTCATTTCCAACTAAATAAACTTTCTTCATTGCTCAGAACTGAGGACACTTAAAATACTTCAACTATGATAGCATGAGCAAAATGAAGATGTTTTTGTCAGTTTTTTTGTGTAGATTTTATGTATGGTGGCTTCATTGAAACCATAAACGACTCTTTGATACATAATTTCTTCTGCACATAAATTGTGTGATCCTCAAGTATCACCCTTTTTCTTTCTTTATTTCATCTTCTGCTGACCCGAAATTGTAAAAAGTTTTCATGTAAATTGAAAACTCAATATGATTGCTAAAGTCAAGTTGTTCTGGGTGTTGGTAGAAATGGCAGTAGCAAAGGCAGTGGATTTAAGGGTTCATTTAATGTAACTTCTTCTCTTTTCTCATAAAAGTCATTTATTTATTGACCAAATATCGTGATGTGGCATCTCCATTCGGTCGCATAATATCACTTTAGGATGAATGAATCCTAAGGTTTTTCTGGGTCGGTTAATCTTCGGATTTAAGTTTGGGTTTTCGTCGGAAACTGCGAATACGGCCTTGCAAAAATTATTTTTCATTAAGAATATTATATGTAAGTGTCTTTTCAAACACTGGTTTTAGAAACCCCTAATGTTTCCCTTTTATTTTCTCATCTATTCCATTCCCACTTTTTTGTTTGATAGACGTTGAAAAGTTTCGTCATCTTCAGTATTTCCTACATCTAAACAAGCTCATAAATAAAACTTAGAAACGTATTAAAATTTTAATTAAATTAGAAGAAGAGAAATCTTCATTGCCACTTCAACATAAAAATCATTTTCATTTCTAACTTTTATCCTACCTACCCTTATAAAACTTGGAGATATTCTTACTACCTCTCTCTCACTCACTCTCTCACTTTCTTATTCATATTGAGAGTGAACTAAGTGTTTGTGTAATTAAAACAGCATTTGGCTTCTAAGAGATTTCGTTAAAGCTTCTTCTATTCTTCATCTCTTTTCGCTTCATTTCCACTTTTCAAATATAAATTTCACACAGCAGTTGATAAAATATCCCAGACAATAAATAACAAGCCCAATTGTACAATGTTTACTTTTACAGAATTTTTAAAGCTTATATTTATTAAATTTGTAGGTATTACTTTTTTAATATTTTTTTTTAGAAACAATTAAAATTAAAAGCTGAATTTTTAAAATCTATTATTTCGAAATTCGTCTACTTTTCTTGACAACAAGTGATTAAG